>PVIR01004908.1:0-46973 GCA_004026965.1 Petromus typicus
TACAGATTATTCCATCCTGGGTAGTTCTTGATGTACACACTGACTTGTTCAATTCTTTGCAACCCTATTTGAGACTCTCTCCAAATGAAGAAGCTCATCTCAGAGAGACTACGCAAACTGTTGCAGTGAAGCAGCACTAACTGCCAGACTTGGGCACAGTTTCCCCAGAGCCCATGTTCTTAATTGACGGTGCTTCAGGCTATCAACCTGCACTGGGCACCCACCAAACAGTCCTGGAGAAAGTCGCTCCCGGTCAGAGTACATCTGAAGTTACTCTTCACTTGGTGCATTTATTGCATACATAAAGTCAAAGTCACAGTCTTTTACAGAGAGGCAAATAACGACAGTCAAGTTAAGTTCTTAAGCTTTATTTTGACGGAAAATGTTTCTGATACATCCTTTTAAAGAGTAATGGGAAAAGCCAAGAGACAGGAAAATATAAAAACAGTAATAAGCTTATAGCCCACTGAGTGACCTGGAAAAAACTGATATCTATGTGCATTTGTAATGCAAGTAGTGTTTTGTAGACATTGAAGGAGGTCAAGAACTTGGGTGGAAAGACTTTTAAAGTGCTAAATGTAGGCTGAATGTGGAGGCACATGCCTATAATTCTGGGACTTGGGAGGCTGAGGCAGGAGGTTGTGGAAGTTCAAGGCCATTGTGAACTACATAGTGAGTCAAATGACACCATGAACAATGTAGTGAAATCTTGTATCAAAAATGATAAAAGTTGGGCCGGGGAGTTAGCTCAGTGGTTCCGGCGCCTGTCTTGCAAGTGCAAGGACCCGGGTTCGATTCCCCGGTAACCACATAACAATACTGGGTGTGGAGACCCACACCCAGCAGCAACCAGTACCACACACCACAGTGCCGGGCGTGGTGGCTCACGCCTGTCATCCCAGCACTACTCCGGAGGCAGAGGCAGGAGGATTGTGATGTGAGTTTGAGGCTGAGCTCAGGGCCAGCCTGAACCACAAAAAGTGAGACCCTGTCTCAAAAAACCTAAAAAAAAAAAATGATAAAAGTTAAAATTGCATATTTACCTCTTACAGCAGCGATAGTAATTTCTTCCTCAATGACATATTCTTATTTATTATTACCTAAGAAATAATGAACAACCTGAAGGCAAGGTCTTTTGCAGCAGAAGAGGGTGCAAGAAGGAGCAAAGCCTGTTGGCCACTACTAAATCAAATATAATATATGAGGAGAAAGCCCAGAAGATATTACAAATCAAAGGGCATCATTGGGAGAGTTGTTTATCCTTTGAGTTGAAACCAAGAAGAATGAAATTGCAGAAAAGAGAAAGGATATTTGTGTAGAAAGAAAGGTGAGTGGCAGGTAAGCCTTGTGAAATTATACTGGAGCCCACAGAACACACGCTCCAGGGAGCAGAGCCCTCTCCATGGACGCGCTTCTGCCCCACAGCGACCAGCAGGTCCTCTGGCTTCCCACAGCCGCGCGGCACTTCCTCGCCCCGCCCCTGGCCCCTGCTCCACTGCGGCTCCTGCCGTGACCCTGTGATCTTCAGATCCACACGGAAAACCCTCCCTCCTTCACTCACTGCCTTCCCTGCCTCGGTGATATTTCAATCTCACTGAGTCCAGAAAACTTTCATTTCTTACAGATGTTATGGGAATAGCGTGCTGCTGCTTCTTTCTCCTGATTACATTCTTAGTTCTCAATAGTAATTTACCAACAGCGCACTCCAAGTTATTCTTTAAAAAGAAGAGAATTATACTACACCTCGGCCCATTGCCCCCTCGCAGCAGTCTGCTCCCTCGAAGTCGGAGAGAGAGTAATCACAGCCCCCTGTGGCAGTCCTGGGCTCTGGACCTCCGCTCCCTGTGAGCCGGGTTTCCATCCTTTGTCTCTCTGCATTGCTCCGCATACTCTGTCGGCAGTCCCAGTATATGGGAATGTAAGTACATTTTTATTTTATCAATAGGAATTGGCCTTTCCAAACATAGCTCATTCCTTTGCTTTTATTTGATTTATTTCTTGTCTTGTCAGCGCTATATAAGATGCCCCAGCCCTCAAAACCGACCCTTTCTTTATTGATTGCCACAACATTTAAGTCGCCTAGTAGACCCCATGTTTATTTGTACATCCTTTATTTGCCGTGAGAAAAATTGAAGTTATGTGATAATAATGATATGATTTTTTAAATAACTATGTCTGTAATCTAAAATATATCAGAAGCTTACTCAGATTTTATTGGGCTTATATTTTAAATTCATTATTATTATTGAATCAACTGTTGATTAAAAACTGCATAGTTAGGGGCCGGGTATTTAGCTCAGTGGTTCCGGTGCCTGTCTTACAAGCTCAAGGACCCGGGTTCGATCCCCGGTAACCACATACCATACTGGGTGTGGAGACTCACCCCAGCAGCAACCAGTACCACACACCACAGCACCGGGCATGGTGGCTCACGCCTGTAATCCCAGCACTCGGGAGGCAGAGGCAGGAGGATTGCTGTGATGTGAGTTGGAGGCTGAGCTCAGGGCCAGCCTGAACCACAAAGCGAGACCCTGTCTCAAAAAAAAACTAAAAAAAAAAAAAATAAATAAACATACAAAAAAAACTGCATAGTTAGCTTATTACTTACTGAAGTAGTTGCTATTTGTGAAAAAATAGGAAAATATAAAATTAAAAATAGAAAGATGTATTCCAGCCAATCCAAATTTTAGTACTGTCTTTGTCCATTTTTGACTTTGGAATTCAAACACACTCTCTAGTTACTTGCCCAGACTATGGGTTAATTATACCCTTTTAAGGAGATTTTTCTATTAATAATATATGAGGAATATTTGTGAGAGGAACACATCTAACACTAGTGGATTTGGGGTAGTTTATGATTTATCAGATATTTAGTGAAAAGGAGGAGATTGTGACTGATACTGAAATATATGAGCAGAGATATGACATTAATTTCCTACATGGGAGCTGATCTATGAGACTAAACAGTTAAAGTGAAGAGATAGGGGCAGGTTAAGAAGGGATGAAAAACGGTTAAGCTGTACGTTGTGCACACACCAGCTCCCAACAACAAATATAGTTATTATGTACTGCAAACATGTACTCATGGAAAATAAATGAAGCCCTTTTCTTTCTAAAAACAATAGAAAATGAACTGACCCATACTCATAGAAAAACCGAGGAAATTCAAATTCAAGTAGGAAAGAGAAAAAAAAAAGCTATGAAGAGACTGTAATGCGTGAGCTCCTTGAGGGTATCGAGATCAGTGCCCAGTGCACTGATGAGGGTCTCACGGATGGAAAGGTGTCCTTCAGCGGATACAGGGGACCTGCAGGGTCGAAGGGCATCTCTTAGGGGACTGAAATACTAATGTAAATCTGGCTTCCTTGGGGCTTTTGTATTTATGATTTCCTCATGTGAAGGTCTCTGATAGTCAAATTTATAGCTTGGGAGCTCATATCTGGAATTACGTAAAAGCAATGTGAATCCAATACATACCTAGAGTAAAGTTTTTCTTGTCCTTAGTGAAAATAAATAAGGTAAAACACTTCTAATTTATGGATTCCCTGAGATTTCTTTGAAGGCAGTTAGTGACTTAGGCAGAAAGTAGACACAGAGTTGCCTCTGCACATTCAGACCACAGGAAGGTCAGGTGCATGGCTGAACAGCTGGGTGGCAGTGTCCCCTGCCACTGGCCCATGGCAATGTCTGTGCCCACGACCCATGCATTCCAGGAATTCTGGGTCAACATAAACAAGGGCCAAGAAAGCAGAAGAGACCCTCACCTTTGGACACAGTGTGGAAGAGATTGGTCAGCAGCCGGGCATGGTGGAGATAACCAGAAGCTGTGGATATCCCAGAGGGAGATGCAGTGACACAGATATTAATGCAAGAAGGTGTCTTTCTTTTCTAACTTCAAACAGGTTCACAATGTTGCAGTCCCTACCTATGTCCTCCTTCCTCTTCCTACCTGCTTGATCTACTGTACCTCTTTGAAATCAAATAATATTAACTCAAGATAAGAAATGCCACTACAACTCCAAATTATTAAGTGCTCTTAACTACTCTACAGGAATTAGTTTGAAAGTCATGCAATTGTCAAATGCATACATGGGACAGTAATGTTGTAATGCGTGCATATATTTAGGTGTCACACATGTTACAAGCCAGGGGTAGATATAAGAATCAGACCCAGGGCCATGTTCTCTGGCTTGAGATTATCTAAAGAGTTTCTTAGCTCTTCCTCAGAAAACAGAGCTTTGTTTAGATCATACTCTCTCAGTAAGAATGACCAGCACATCCCCATATGCTTGTAGATTTAGTCAGACAACTCCAAGACCACAACAATTAACCTGACAACAGGTTAATCTTTCAGCAGAGTCAGAATCAAAAAGAATAAAAATACAGTTTTAAATGCAAAACACAATGAACTAGCTCATATCATCTTTGGCAATTGAAATACAAAATAGACATGACATTTATATATTTCATTTGTCTCTTGACTTAATAAAGTATTCACACTAGAAATTCTTATTATGATAAAAAGGTCATTTCTTTTTCTAATTGAGGTAAAAACCATAATAGCTTTAGAGAACTTTCTGTGCCAAGAAGATGAATGAAATTGCTTTTACATTGTACATTTGAGTTCATATTTCAATAGAATCTCACCAGGAAACTGGTGGCCGGTCCAGACCACAGGACAATGCTACACTATATACTTCTAGTCATTTCACTAATTCTTTGAATTCCCTTTGAAGTGCATGCTCCTTACACTAAATGCAGCCCCAGGAGAATTTTTTTTTCTATTAAAACTTGAATATTTCATCTGTGTTGAAACTTTTTCTTCTGATTTTATTTTTTATCCTTTCTCCTTCAGTTCTTCATCTGCATTTCACATATATATATATATATTTATATATTTGTATTTTAAAAGTATTTAAATTCCATTATATATATATTTGTATTCCATATATATATATATTTGTATTTATAGAGAGAACACAGGAGAAATTCTCAAGTCAAAAACATTTTTTCTAGCTAAGCAAAAGGATTGCAAGTAATGTTGAGGAAGATTTCATTATTGTTCAATATCTTGATGAGTCCTAAATCAATAGTACCGGGCTTTAAAAGGGGGGAGGATTCAAAGTGAGTTGAATTTGTTTCCATCCCCTACTCCTGATAACTCCACAAAGTGTATTGTTTAAAAGCACAATGAAGAATAAATTTAGAGATGAAAGAACTGCCAGTCATCACCTTATGCACAGGTGATATTGGTCTCTGGGTTTCTTCATATTGATCCATAATATGAAGGAGAAATATGAAAGTTTTGATGAAAATATTCAAAGCAAGAAAGCCCTACACACCCACTTTGGCAGGCATAAACCCTGGATCATTTTAAAATGGAATCCAGAATACCACAGTAAAATTTTACAAATCATAATGAAATTACCAAAAAAACCAAGTGCCATCTTCCTTAGTAGTTTTGTCTGTACCATAATCTTTAAACACATTTTAAGATATTAAGATAAAAGTGAAGGATTCTGAGACTATACTTTATTACACAGAATCAGATACTATCAGAATATGTTTTGGACTATGCATCATTCAATCCAGCAGACTATCCTGTCTCTAAATAGCACTGCTCCAAGCAGGGAGCTGATGAGATCTCTGCTCATTAACACTCTGGAGCTCATGGGTGCACATATAAAATGAATTTATCTTAGTCCTCAAAAGTCTCCTCACAAACAAGCACTCCATATTTGTATCATTAAAAATCTTGAAAGTCACACAGAAGCTCATATGAGGACGCCATGAGCCAGTTCATGTCTTCAATTCAAAAGACTTTCCTGGGTATTCTTAGCATAATAACGAGCAGACACCAATGAAGTAGAAGCAAATCTTTCTCTGGACGTCATCTCTATGATGGGATCAGTTCAGCAGGAATGATTGTCCTTAAGGTCTTTAATAACATGGCATAGAAGCAATGCTAATGGGACATTGCTTTCATTTTTCAAAAATCAGTAAGATAAAATGAAATTCATTAATATGTATTGCGTAACAGAATTGAATTTGATTACTAAACACATTAGACTAGGAAATTAGAGATAAATATGTTAAAGTACATTTATTTCCACAGGTGTTAAATGGTACACATTTCCCCAAATTAATTGTTTCTGCCACTACTACCATCTTTAAAAATTTTATCCTTACCAGAGATTATGATAGATGACTTTTCCTCTATCTGTTCATTGCATTGCTTTGTAGTTATGTTATCATTCTTGTTTTTCTTAAAACATAAAAGTGCTGTAGTGTGGATTTAGATATACATGCAATGCTTCTCTAGAGTGTTTCTTAGAAATTCTTTCTCCAGGACACCACTCTTGTCTTGGCCCCTGTCCCTTCACGGTCTTTCCTCTTCTGTCTTTTGGGAGTGGTGCCTGGATTTACAGTAGTTACTGACTTTAGCAGTAAGTTACATACAAACTTTCTCAAAACATTTTAACGACTTCTGACTTACTACGTGAACTGTGGAAGAATCTAGAGGGTGCTAGTGTGTTTTAACATCATTTCACTTTCAAGATCGATTAAATACTTTTCTACTAAACTTGTTTCTGTTTTCTTTTTATCATTTATTTCCCATGGAAGATTATGTTCCCATTAACTTGATATTCTGCCTTTCAATACGATTTTCATGCTTTATCTTCAAATTATTAAAAATAGGCATACTAGTTCCTCATGCTGTTCAAATTTTGTTGTTTTAAATAGTTTTCATACACTTTGATACACTGATAGGCTGGAGACGGCTTCCTTCAAAGACTGGTAGGTTGCCCAGACCCCCGCCCCCTTTAAACATTGTCTGTTCCCAGAAGTCTCATATCTAACCTGCTGTGAAGACGAGTCGCATCCACCTTAGTGTTGCTCACACCCCACAGAGAGATGTCCTCACTCCTAGTGCGAGTGGTCAGTTCCGGGGCGGGGGAGCATCTCACCGGTCCATCTCGTCACGCTTCTTCCAGGCATTTTAAATCACAGCGTTCAATCTCTCCTGCTGTATGACATGCACATTCATGTCAGAAGGCATCAAAGGCGGAAACGCCCCTTGCACTCATTTTCATCTCGTCCTAAGGGTTGGAAAGAGGATTTATTCACGTGCTTCATTCAGGGCTCCACGCAGGTCTCCCTTCGCGGTGTTCTCAGCTACCCAAGCCCTTGGAGGCCGCTGGCCGGGCTCCGACTCCACTCTTTGCCCTGTTGTCTGACAACTTTTATTCTTATTTCTTGACTCACACACCCATAGCTCTGCAGGAACTTCCCATTATCTACATCTTCAAGTGTGACGAGAGGTCTGGAGTTGCTTCCAAAAATCCTGGAGATGGGAGGGCATTGATTTTATAGTGATAGAAGTTGGTTGAAAACTACGTGGGATTTGTTTTACTGTTCTCTCTCTCTCTTATATATATATGTGTATATGTATATGTATTTATATATACGTACATATATACATGTATGTATATGTATGTATACATATATGTATGTATGTATATGTGTATATATACATATATGCGTATATATACATATGTGTGTATATATACATATATGCGCATATACATATATGTATATGTATACATACATGCATGTATATATGTATGTATATGTGTATATATACATATATGTGTATATATACATATATATGTATATATGCATACATATATGTATATACACATATACATACATATATGTATACATACATATAAATATATATGTATATATTCATATATATATGAATGAGAAATAAAAATACAAATATATTCATATGAGACCTACATACGTTTGTACACACATACTCATTTGTGTGTATGTGTGTGTGTGTGTGTGTGTGTGTGTGTGTGTGAGAATTTACTGCCTGATCTATCTATGTATATGTACAGGCCTCCACGAAAGCATCCAAGTGTGACTACTGTTTTGTACCTCATAGATATTATTTGGATTTGTATCATCAGTTTAAATCTTTTGGAAGTAGCAAAATAAGCTAAACTTTTAACATTATGAGGCTAAGCTCTTACCAAACCTTGAGCTTTCTATGAATCATTTTATTTGTTGTTATTTCATTTTCTTCATGTGGTAACATTTGCAATGAATAATAGCAACTCGTGGAGGAGAGGACTAAGAGACTCATCCCACATGGCCGGTGGAGACCTGCTCTGTCACCCTGGAAACCATTTTATGGCTTGAGCATTGCCAGTGTTCATTTCTCAGAGGAGAGTTTGTGGCAACTGATAAATCTCTCCCATCTAAAGTCAATACTTGTGGGGTTTTTCTTATGTATTATTAATAGAGATACAAATATGCTACAACAAATTCTACGCTGAGGCATACTGTTTTGTTTGTCATCGGTTATTTCAAACTAACACTACTGAATATCTCTTTGCTTAAACAAAGAATGAGAGAGTGTCAACTACAATTTTGACAGCATTTTGGTAGTATGCCAAAGCACTGCTGTCTCCAAGCTGGAGCCAGTTGGACTTTTCACTCTGAAGTTGGGCTGTACTCTCCAGCGATAGATAGATCTCCCACGCGTGATCTCATGTGCTCCTCTCGGCCACACCACACCCAGCTCCACTCTCATGCTCCTGCTCGATCCTGCTTGGGCTTCATCACTTCCGAGGAACAGTTCGTTCAGACCCACGGTTCCTGGAGACCCTACTAGCTTGACAAGGTACAAAGTGATAGTACCGCTTCCCACAGATATGTTCTGACCTGAGGGTGCACAGTGGTGCTCTGCTATTTGTGAAATTTGAAGTGGTCTTCTCAAAAGTCCCATGGATTCCAGTAATAGCTCTGTCCTGGAAATAATCTCATGACTCCCCAAAGTTCCAGGCCTCCCAACATTCCAGAAATAATCTCAAGGAGACAAAATAATATCCTTAGAAACTGGAGGCCATCTTCTCTAAACTTGATACCAACAGAGCATGTATGATACACCATTCCACTGTGCTTCCATTTCATCGCTCCCCGGGAAGACTCATCACTACATTTCTCTTCTGATGAATGATCAAGATTTTCCCACTTATGCATCATGTATACACTAGGCTCATGACATCCCTGTTTGTCAACTCTGATTTTTATTCACGTTGAACTTATAGGAAAACTTCCAGTAAACTCTTAAAGGTAAATATGACAGAAAATCTTGCACAATTTAATGACAGAGAGAAATTAAGCCAGAAAGAACATATTCTCATTAGAAATTCAATTCATAAAGTTTTAAGTGGTGATATTGTTCAGCACTTCAGGTTATTCACAGTTATGGAATTTCCTTTCCACATGCCTCCCTCTTTCTTGGAAATGTAAGGTTTTCTCTAAGTCTGGCTATCCACAATATCACCAGTTTTTCAAAACTTTATTCCCTTCTTCCACCACTATTAATATATACTACCTAATATTCTTCCTTGCTAGTTAAAATTTGTAAAAATTTATATACATATATATGCAAATTTCAGTAAATACAATTCTAATAAATAATCAGCTAACAAGCATATTGAGGAATGAGTGGAAGAAATTTGTGAGTAGAAAGATTAGAGCAAGCTAGACAATTGTTTTACCTTTTATTCTTTATTTTAGCCCTTATATTAGAAAAGTATTACAGGTATCCTCTTCTACTCCAAAAGCAGGTGGTAGAGAGTAGTAAAGTGATTGTTTGAGAAAAAAAGACAGGGTCCTCATGCACATCTGTGATACATTAGACCCAAAGCAGAGACACATGGTCACGGTCTCCCCTAGTATTTCAGCAGCTGCACTGAAATGTTCCACAGCTAGTCAAATAGTCTTGGACAACCATGCAATGTGCTTGCCTTGCCTGCACACGATTCAAAGTATAGCTATTGTTTCACGATGGAGAAATGAGGAGCCAAAGCTAATGCTGGTGCTTTCAACCCTTCTCCATCAAGATGATGTGAAACAGATCTGCCCTCTCTGTTTCTCTGTGTAGTTCTGCCAGCCTACAGCAGCTATGCCATAGATAGGAAATCAAGGGTTAGATGCCAATGTTTTACATGGGCAGAATGGTGGCATGGAATGAGCAGGGTGCGGGATTTGGAACTCCGAGTCATGTGACCTTTCCCAGGCCCCAGCCTCACCTCAGCTGCGTCTGATCCCTGGGCAGAAATGTGCCCATGGAAAATCCAGAATCGGCAGCAGCACAGCATGGAGAAAGGAGGAGCATCTTTGGGAACAGACGAGTGCAAATGAACATTAACTTTCTACTTCTCATCTAGCTCCCATCACGGATAATCACCTAATGTGCTGGCTAATGCTGACTAATGACCACAGCTTTCTGAGTGATAATTTTGTCTCTAAAGTGAGCACAATATTATCCACTCAAGTGGATTCACCAAGGTGAAATGAGGCGGCCATTAAAAACACTTAAATTCATGATGGACACATAGCATTGCATCTCTCTGTGTATCTTTCTCACCTCAAGGGAAGAGATGTTAAGTTTGCCGTGCAATTGCTTTGCTCCTATTTCTTCTGAAAATTCAATGGTTTAAATATACTCACAGAGAGAGAAAGGTGGTGTGGAGAAAGAAAAAGATTAGCACAGTTTTGGAACTGGCATTCCTAGTGAACCAATGAACCTTATTAGTGAACTTAATGAACCTAATGAAACTTCACATGTGAATCTTTCTTCTGCATTCTTAGGAGAGATCCATGCTTTTTGCCTTTGTTGTCTTCAAGGGTTTTTCTACATCACTCTCATGTCACCTCATCCCTCGGTCCTCCAATCCTGAAAACCCATTTTTCCCCATGACTCTCTCTCTGTCTTCCCTTTGACTTGTGAGGACTCTGACATTACATGGTCTTCATCGGATAATCAAGGGTACTTTTCTATTACAAAGTTATCTGAACTCTCTCTACAGTTTGAATTCTCCTTGGTTATGCAAGCTGACACATTCTATTGTTTCCAGTGAAAACCTTCACCATTATTCTATACAGCACATGATAAATTGATCAGAAGCCTTCATGCTGAAAATGACTTGGGTTTTCCTGAAAGGGATTAGTTAACAAGGTAGAAGTGGAAAAAAGCACATTGCAACTAGAAAACCTGAAAGATGTAGACATGAAGACAAGAGCACTCAGGGAACACTGTAAGAATGGTTGATGTTACCCAATTCACATAACACTTGAATCCATAGAACAGGATATTTGGACAGTGAACAGATCTTTTGACTAGAGAGCAGTATTTTTCTTTCTTTCTTTCTTTTTTTTTTTTTTCAGTTTTTTGAGACAGGATCTCGCTTTGTAGTTCAGGCTGGCCCAGAACTCACTGTAGCCCAGACAAGCGTCAAACTCATGGCAATGAGATGTCTCTGCCTCCCGAGTCCTGGGATTACAGGAGTGAGCCACCACACCTAGCTAATAGTAGTATTTTGTGTGTATTTGCCACACCTAGCTAATAGTAGTATGTGTGTGTGTGTATGTGTGTGTGTGTGTGTGTGTGTGTGTGTTTGTGTGTGTGTGTTTTCTCTACACAAGCAAGTGAGATAATCTAGTGTGAGCCTGGAGGAAAAAGAGGCAAGTCTGGGAA
This sequence comes from Petromus typicus, assembly GCA_004026965.1. Taxonomy (NCBI): domain Eukaryota; kingdom Metazoa; phylum Chordata; class Mammalia; order Rodentia; family Petromuridae; genus Petromus; species Petromus typicus. The sequence continues at coordinate 11,561 of PVIR01004908.1, forward strand.
ACAGACCTACAGCATTAGGAATGAACTGGAGTGGGAAGCACTCGGAATGGGATGATACGTTCGGAATCTCTTGCAATAGACCAAGGATAGAGCTTCAGAGTAGGAGAGGCATATCTTCTGCAAAGTGGAATGGGCCTGGTGTAAACTGTGTTACAGGGAAGATATGGAATATGGAAGAAACCTCAGACAACAAGGATGTGTAATTTGCACATAATATAGAACAAGGAACATGAGTGCAGTTGTGAAAAAGTTTATGTTTCAAAATGTCACATGATGAATCTGAAAAACTCTTAATGTAAGTGAACATAGCATTATTCATATAAGATCCTAGTATAATTTCAGAAAAAAATTTCTTCATTATTTAATCCATGTTACTCTGTGGCATTATTTTCCCTGATTTCAATCTATGGGTCACTCTGTGACTCATAATGCCTGCAAAATGCTACTCACTCATCTAATCTTTCAGCTCTCCATTTATACCCTTTGGATGGCCCTTCAGGCCTCGGCTGATTAGAGCTCAGCATTTTAACATGACAGAAGGCGCTGTATTTATCTCAGCATCACCACCCCATCCAGGAACACAGACAGTGCTGATTCCAGGCAGGAAAGGAAGTGGAGAAGTGAGAAGAGCAGCCAGGAGACTTGACATGTAAGTTCCTAGATTTCTCTGGGACTCTCTGATCCATATTTACAATAGACTAAACAGCAAACCAAAAGATTACAACATTGGTTGGCTTTCACATGCTTTCACTCTTTGAAGGGAAGAATGGAGGAATGAAAGAAGTGAAATCAATCAGGAGCACATGTTTGACGGGAGCACAGCATGTTTCTGTTCAGTTTGTGACTGTGTGGTTGGCATGGTTGGATGTTGTGTTCTGAACTGTAGAGTCCCATCCTCATAAAAACACATAACTCTCATCTCCCTGCTTTGGTTATTTACATAGGTCAGAATACCTTGATTCATTTTTTTTTTAGATGAGAATTTCCATCAGCCTGAAAAAGTAATACCTAGTGACTACTTTGGTCATTTATTTTATTATTTTTAAAACATTGCTTATGGCCTTTGTGAGACTTTATAATCCGTTTTCCACTTACAAAAAAAAAAAAAAAGACAAGGAGGAAAGAAATTGAAGAGCTTCACTTTGATAAGATCTCATCACAATAAAGGGCAGAAGTATGACAATACCTGATATGTAATCTGATCCTTCTTGACAGCTATATGCAGTTTTGAAATGGAGGTACATAGAGATATTGAGCCAGTCTGATCAAAGATTTAAAAAATATTACCTGTTAGATCATCTAAACCCTTTTATCCCTGCTGTTACTTGAGAAATCTAGTTTACTTTTAAATTTAATAAATATCCCTGGAAGAATAAAATGGTACAGACCAAAAACACCAAAGTAATTTGAGTGGTTACATGTTTAACTCTTGTTACTACAAGAGATTGGGAAATAGCTAATTACCTTATTTATATGTATTTTAAAATGTGTAAATGCATTATTAATTGATAAAGTAATTCTTCAGCTTGCTTTTCCTGTATTTAGTGTATCCCTTTTAATTGGCCATTTAATATTTAATAATAATGCAAAATAATGTATAATTATAATGAAATTATAATGTGAAATTATCAGAATGTTTGCATCCTATGTTTGAATTACTTCAATTACTCTATGAATGATAAATTATGAAACATAATTGTATATCATACATTATTTGAAAAATAACTAAAAAAAGGAAACAAAGCTTTTGTATATAGGGGGTGGAGGTCATAGGGTGGGTTAAGGGAATGAAAAAAAATGAGAATTAAGTTGTGTTGTATACTGGTACAAATTCTCAATGTCGAGTGTAATCATAATGTGTATATATATATATAATGTATCAATAAATACTTGAATTATATATATATATGTATGTATGTGTGTGCATATATATTCTGTATTATCTTCCTCAAATCTAACATCTTGAATAATGAAGTAAAACTAATTTTAAAACTCCACCATCTTATTTTAAGACTAAATAGCTTGCTTATTGTTCTCTTCAAGTTCTATTGGATTATTTTCAAAATGTAGCCACTGAAAACTGGTAGGCTTTGAAAAAAGTGAAATGTAGATGCATAATTTCTGTTCAATGAAACATGAAATATAAACACATACAGAATACAACCATTACTGAAATATCCACATTTTATCAAAATATTTACTAAAAAGAGGAACAAACAGCTAGGAATGTAAATACCATAATTCTAATATAAAGAATAAGTGTGGCATTAGCTTCCCAGTGATGAAATTACTAAGTACAGTAGCCTGGGTGGATCAAGCAACACACACACATCCTGTTGACAAGATGAAGTCCCAGATCAGGGTGCCTGCTCCCTATCCCCTTTCTGAGATGCAGGTGGGGGGATCACACCCTGCTCTGCCTGGACCCTGGTGTGTGGTGCTACCTCGGGTAGCCCTTGACTGGCAGATATACTAATTAGCTCAGGGCCTCTTCTCAGGCTTCCAGTGTGGTTTAGCCTGGCACATAACAGGTTCTTGTTGGCAAGGGTACCAGCCCTGTTGAACAGGGGTTCATATTTATGTCACAAGCGATTTGATCTTTACCAAAGAACTGATTTCCAAATAGGGTCCCAGCCTGGGTCATGCTGGTTAGGATATAACTGTTTTCCTTAGGGATAATGAGTATCTTTTATCAGACAACTGTGTGAAGGTAAATTTTAAACCATGTGTATTTGAGCAGGCATTAGTATTAGTGTGAGGCCGAGTAGAGGCTTCTGGTAGCGCATTTCCAGGGAGCTGGCATTTTCTTCTTCCAGAATTTCTCTTGTGAGTCCCACAGTAGAATTCAGATTCTAAAATAACTGAGTTTACTGCTCGCAAGCAGAATTTCTGGAGCAATTTTAAAATGAAGTTTTAATATGAAGTCCATGTGAAGAGCAGGGCCTGGATGTAGAAAGGTGAGGGGTTAATCATGTCAGTGGGAACCACTATGTGAGTGTGGTGTGTGTGTGTGTGTGTGCGTGTGTGCATGCTAAGTGTGGGTGTCCATCCTGTAGGTTGTTTTTATGGAAAACCTTGCTTACAGATCACCATGGAAATCCCCAGGGGAGCCCAGTAGTTCCTCCACCCTGTGCCCACATGTGGGCACCTTGGCAGCTTCTAACACGATGCGCATAAAAGGCGAATCGCCATTTGCTCCCTCCGTTGGAAGCATCTGCTCTGAGTCACTCCAGAGCATAGCTTCCCCTGATGGGTGTGCAAGCTAGGGCAGCTTTAGCAGAGGATGTGAAGAGGCCCTTTGGGTTTTGAGAATTGAAAAGCCAAGTTTCCCAGACAGCTGGTGTGACTCCCAGAGAAAGGAGGAAATTGTGTTTCCAGGACTCCAGGGAGAAAGACCCGGATGAGTCTGACTCATGCAGCCTGGAGGTCTGCTCCCCGCAGAGCTGGAGAAGCTCCCGGGCTGGCGCGAGGAGGAGTGGACCAAGAGTAGGTTAAACATCCGCAAGGGGTTCCTAAAGCAGGCCGAACCCTGGATAACTAGGCCTGAGCTCTTCCGGGTGGTGGATCAAAAGATTCAGAATTCAAATGGTCAGAGTCGATTGCTTCCCCCCACTGCAGGTCCATGGCTGCGGAAGCCCGTGTGACTGCTTCTCCATCTGCCTTTCAGGAAGTCAGCTACAGGGGAGGGTCTCCATCCAGACGAACCTCACTGGTCTCTGCCAGAGAGGCGCGTGACATTTTGGTTGACTAATTGAATAAATCAATAGTAATTTTTAGCCTTACAGAAGTTCAGCTTTGCAGCGTGAGGTGAGGAGATGCTCTTGGATAAAACTAAACTTTGCTTTGATCAAAATTTGATGAAAATTGTCCACATATTGAATTTTGGCTTGTACTGTACACACGTTTTAAAAGAAATAAATAAGAGAGTGATGTGCTGTAGGTGAAAGAGGATACCATGTCCTGTTCTTACCCATCTTTCAGATGTATCCCAAAATCCTGTTTGAAGGTCTTTCTCTTACAGCCTCAGCCAGAGGAATCTCAACACCTGTCAAACAGTAAAGAGACTGAAAAATCCGAGTGCAACCCTAGTTTTCCAGGTGCTCCAAAGCGGTGTGAGCACAGCGGTTCCCCTCCCTGCGGTGACTTCCAGGCACCAGCACACCTGACTGCGCTTCTCTCCTCCGAGGTGTTGTACTAAATATTCCCATCTTAAATGTAGACTCTACTCAATGGAACATAAAAGGCATTTCTAAAAACTGTGTTCCTTGAGAGAAGTGGAGCATATTGTGGAAGGCAAAAGGCTGAACATATTGCAGAGGCAAAGAATTCCCTGTAACAGGAGGCTCTGGTCGTGGGAGCTTCATTTACATACCCTTAAGAGGACGGGAATGGACAGCTTTCCAAGTGAAAACAGATACTGCTAAGCATGAAGCTGAGAGGCGCAAAGTGCAAATTGCAAAAACAGAGACGAGCGGCAGAGAAGCTGCCTCCATTTTTCATATTAAAGCATTAGAGACAGAGTTATCATTGGCAAATCTCGAGGGAGTAATTTAATCAACACTCAGCTGCGACCTTTTCTGTCTCAAGGAGACGGTATGTTTGCTTTATGAGTTCCTATATTCTGTGTGTGACAAAGTCACACAGGCACAAGACGTTCACAGTACGATGAGACCTCTTTAAAATTGTTTCCTCCGAATCAAATATAATGAGTTTTTCATTATTAATCCATCCTTATCCATTAAAATGCCATTCAAGTGATGTATCTGCAAATGTATTTAGCATAATTTTATTCTAGAGAGAGGTGATTTATTGCACTAAATAGTATAGGCTTACAACCTCACTTAAAACAGGGCATTTGTATGGGAAATGTATTAAAATTTATACAGTATGTTAGTAGTCACATAGAAAAAATACATTATTCCTTTAGTAGCTTTCATGTTATTTCAAAACATCAATGAAATTTGTTTTTTGATAAGTTTAAGAATATTAAAATAAGACAACAGAGTAAAATCTATAAATAAATATTTTTCTGTTAAGTGTGGGAGTTATTAGAAGGTACACATTGTATTATTAGAAGATAAACATTCTAAGTTTTCTTATAATTGTGTTATAAGTAGCATGCAGATATAAATGTAGACATATTGCAATATTAGGATGAGGAATTATTTCCTTATTACTTTATCAATCACTGTCGATGATCCTGACCCAAGAAAGAAAACTACTTCTGATATTTTGAATTTGTTTTCTGCATATCCCAAATGATAAATAATATGTTAAAAATAATAAAGCTTAAAAACTAGTCATTAGCCAAACCAGTCAGAACAACCAATCATTGAGCAAAACAGCCAAAAGTTGCATGTCATATGTAAGGGATCACTTTATGGATTTAGAGATCCATAAAGATCTTCCCTGTACAAATTTGTTCTCTAGAAAATTCTGATGAACATCATCTAACATCTGATAAACAACTTTATCTTTATAAACCTAAAGTTGTGTTTTTTAACCTTTACTTGCATTCACTGTAGTTCATAGATATTGGCCCATGATATCAGTTGACTGTGTTGGAAAAGAACATAAATTAGGTTAAAAACAACAAAATAATTAATGATAAACACTGCTGTATGTGTAACATAAATTAATTGGCAGTACAAGAATTCCCAGAGAGTAACATGTGGAATGATGTGAGTTATGGTGGGAACAGCAGACAAAGTAGAGGAAATGCCATTGTGGGGAAGGAAGAAAAAGCTTGAGTCTGTCCTACAGCAGTCCAGTGCTGATGGGCTGTAGGCCTCATTAACTTAGAAAAGACTCACAGTCTGCTGAACATTCACAGGACACCCTGTGAAGATGTTTGCTGCTTCTGTTTTCTTTTTCTTTTCTCTTAAAACTAATCATTTCACAATATTTAAGAGCCTTTCAGATTTTGTCAAGGCAAAAACACCACCACCTATTTACTACGTTGCAGTATTATTGAGGAAAGGACACATATTTTGTGCCATGAAAGATTTTCCATGTAAACCAAACTGGTCCAAGTTCTAGCTTTAGAAATGATGCCTAGTAGAAAGGGAAGAAGAACCTCAGTTTGTGTGTTTAAGTACCTGTGTTAAAGGTAAACATTTACTTTCTTTTGCCTGAGTTCTTTGTCATTACCTGAGATTTAGGAAACGACGAAATAGACGACCGGTCTTTGGAGAGTCAGCCGATCTCTAAGTGGAAGAAGTGTCAGTGAACCGAGAAGGTTTTCATACCTATCCAAATACTTTCCAGATTTCATTATAATTATCTCAACAACCTGCGCATTTCCTTATGTTTCCTTATGCATCATTAAGATGATCAGACACTAATTCTTTATTGCTTAATAAACATAGTCACTGATCCCAAACCAAAATAATGAGTCTGAAGATCAATAAGGACAATAAAATTTTGGAGTTAGAACCAGCAGTTGCCAGCAATAGGATTTCATGGCTTGTATTGATTTAGGAAACATATTCCTTAATAACCATTAAAATAAATAACTCCATATACTTTCAGCTTACTGATAGATAAACAATACAATCACCTCCTCTTCTATATTCACCTGATTTGATTCCAGGTGTCTTAGTTAATCTGATGGAGCAGGAATCAACTATAAGATATATATTGCTATCAGGGTGAATATACTATATGATAATATAATAAGTGAGAATATTTCACAGGAGAACTTTACGTTGTGACTTGTCACATTAAACACAATTCTGTAGAGATTTTTGTTTAGTTTGTTAGTATGTTGACAAACTTAGGAAGGGCCAAGTGAAAGTGTTGTTCTCAGTCTCCTGAAATAAAAACTAGGTTTAATTTCTCATGTTTTAAATGATATTTTATATTTAATAATATTAAAGTCTCATTTAATCTAGTACATTGAAAATGAAAAGCTGCATAATGAACACACTGAAAATACTTCTGAGAAACTGCTCCTCCATAGAAGTCGGATGGTTCTATCTCATTTTTCAATACTAATGGCAAGGGACTGTGAATTCATGAGGCTGTGTGCTGTATCCACAAATCCAAATGTCATGTAATTAATGGGATGAGCATATAAATGGAAATCACAGTACCCAACACTCAGATCATAGAAGAAACCATACTTTCTTAAATCCAAGAATAAATAAATAAATATTATCTTATTTAGTTTCACAAATTTAAGATGTCTATTAGGAAAATGAAGGAGAAAGAAGAGAAGAGAAGAGAAGAGAAAGAAGAGATTTTCATTCGGTCAATGTTGGCCTGGATTAACAGATCTGGGTACTGTCCAAGGTGCTAGAACCATTCTCAGCTCTGTTCTGACTGTATCCTCAAATTAATGGAAAAAAAAGAAAGAACAAACAATGAGACGTGTTAGCTCACAAATTATACTCCAGTAGCCAAAACATTATCCAAGGGTAGAAAGAAGAGTAAAATCATGCAGCTATAATACATTTAGAAGTGTGCTCTGATCTAACCAGGCATCACTATTTTTATTTTTAAACAGTCTTCAGTGCAGTGAGGAATTCATTCCACAGCTGTAGACACACAGCTGCACCTGCCTGCCCCTGAGACCACAGCACTCTTCATGTGCACAGAGAAAGGGAGGAGTGTGGGCATCAGTGGCGAGAGAGCTGGTGAGCAACTGGCCATTTGCACCTCTGAGGAGAGAAGAGGATCCCACATTTTTTCTGATGTAATATGATGCCCTTGGTGGATATAAGAACAACCAGACTTACTATAGAAGATCCAGCAGCCATTAGTTAGAAGCACAGGTGGAGGAAGTCAGACTAGCTAGGTGACTGGCCTTATGCAGGAAAGAAATGAGCATGGTTTGGACAAATTGCTAGTTGTAAAATTGAAGAAAAGAAAGCTTGTGATAAATTTTTATATTTGATTAGTTTATTTAATATATATTTGTTTATAGTAATTTAAAGATAACGTGCATATTCATGTGTGTATATATGTGTGTATGTTACCACGATGAATTCTATATATTTTCTGATGGATCATAAGTTTGCCTTACATTGATAGTGGTATGTTTGCTAATTAAATACATGAACTTTAACCTAGAATTTGTTTTACGTTTTGGAAAAAAGTGACAGCAAAGATAGCTAATGAATAGACATTTTTTGAGTCTGTGTTTCTTTGCTGTATACTTACCCATGACAACTAATTTCTGTTTTGCATTTTGCATTTTGAGAAATTTTGAAGTTCAATTCTCACACTATCGCTATGAGGCATTATATTTAATCACAGTAAAAAGAGAGCACACAAGTGAGGGAATTAATGTACAGTGTCATCTTGGGAGGACGAGTGTGGTGCTGGTGGAGCTGGCCAGTCTGCACGTAGCCTGCAGTGGGGTGGGTTTCCTGTTAGAGGCATAAATACCATTTCTCCAGTTTCTATTGTCTCTCCACTCTCAGCTCAAAGTTCCCTGAACAATTGAGTGTTTTTGATCAGGGATTATTTAAAAAACTAAAAGTTAGTTGATTTGGCTTCCTTGAGATTCAAAATTTATTTAGGATACAGATAATTCCTATACAACATAATGTGTGTGACACCAAATGTAGAGTGAAAAAGGCGAACATCTCCCTGTTATTTCTACTAGTTTTGTTTTGTGTGCTCCATCTAAGATTTCTCTTTTCCTTTAGTTCCTGGAGTAACTACTTCATTGTTTCTTTCCTTAGCCAATAATATAGGGCTCCATGAAATTGTCTCGAACATCAAAATGTACTAAAAATGAAAAATCATTTGATTGAAATCCACAATGACTAGAATGAAATTTATATATCTTTACAGTTATTCATTTAAATAAATGTACAAGACATTTTCTATTTGTAAGGCTTTAGGATAGTCACTATAAAGAAACATGATAATATAAGACAAACTATTATCATATTAAATAAAGACCTTGGTGGTTGTGCAAAGGTATAAAATATGATCTTCTCATATCTTTCAGCTCAGCACTAAGTTCCAACTCAGTTGGAAGCCGTTGGTGGCTCCGCTTCTCACATCTTTGGCTTGCTCTTGGCTGCATGAGCCAGATGTCCGTGAAGCATCCACAGGGTGGGGGTCGCCTTCGCACCATCTGGAAACGGCCCTTCTTAACAGTGAGATGACGCCATCTCGTCTCCCTGCACCCATGTCAAAAACAACTCACAGCAGCTGATGCTTAATTATTCAGGCCTCGTAAATACTTTCATTACTGCTCTACACCAGCTTCTAATTGGTAAACACAGAACTCTGCTCAGCAGTGGTGGTTTCAGTGAACCACATGAGGGCAATGTTCAGATTATTTATTTTTTTGTCTTTGGGACTTTTAAATGTACATTTTCAAAAATTTAAAAATACATATTTTGACACAATTATTTATTAATTTCAGCTTTAAATTTTAATTTAGAATTTTAGAATTATTTAAATTCTAAATTTTAATTATTTGTAATTTATAATTTAAACTATGTTTAATTTTATAATGTTTCTTACGAAGTTGTAGTGAAAAAAGGGATGTTAGTGTATATAGAAAATGAACGTGGAGAAAATATACTATAATCTTAAAGACATCTGAAAAGTTACCAATTTAAAATAGTGCAATTAAGAGACTATAAGCTTACATGGACTTTTGCACATTTATCTGCTAGAAAACAAACCTTATATCAGCCATGGTATCTGTTATTACCTGTTGACAAATTTAATCATCTTCACAAAAAAAAAAAATTAGAAAATCTCAAAAGAAATTTGTTATAGGTTTAACAAAAAAAATACACTTGATAATAATAGTTTAAATATAACTTTCTCTGTTCTCTGAAATTATTATTTTCAAGGTAAAGATGTACCAAATGAGTATCATAATTTGATCATTTCAAACATTTTTGTTTGATTATTGAGAAATGTTTTTATTTAATATCTTTCAGTGTAACTTTGTAACTTCGATGTAACATTTCCTTGTTAGTTTGCATAATAGTTCTGCTGTGTATGTAACAGGTCATGTGAATTATTTGAGATTCCATAAATAAAAATAATCTGTATGTGCTATTAATTAAAAATCTATTTTATTGTAGTTTTTGAAATTTAGCATTTTAGACCTATGCTTATATTGTGCAACATTTATAGGGGTAGCATTCTGGGTTTTATTCATGTGTGTGTGTGTGTGTGTGTGTGTGTGTGTGTGTGTGTGTGTGTGTGTGTCTATGACCAGGGATTGAACTTGAGTTGTTGTACTTTCAAGGTAGGCACCATGCCACTGAGCTAAATCATCAGACTGGTATTCTCTCATTCTTTTAATTGTCTGTTGTTCACTAAAAGGAACAAATGAATTTCTGTCTCAGAACTGAAATTTCAGTCATCATCTAGGACTTATTTCAAGCTGGGTATGCAGATGAAGGATGAGTATAATAACTAGAAATATTGAAATGTATTTTATACTTTAAAAATCTTATGAATAACATGTTAAATTCAAAATTAAATTATAAAAACAAGATATGAGACTTCAAAATAGAGCATGTCTATTTCTCACTCAAATTTCAAGTTAGACTGACAGTTTTCTCTAAATGGGCAATGCGGTGGATCAAAGGTAAAAATGAGCTCAAAGACATGAGGTGGAGAAAATGACTTTGCAAATACATGTCTGAGGATGTTAAAAAAAATCATCATGTATTTTTAGATGGAATCAAGGAATATGTTATAGACACTCACAAAAGACACAGAACTAAGAGATGGAACTAACAGAGACTGGACGATGCTGCTTTGAAGGTTGGTGTGAGTAGACAAGTCAAGAACCACTAGCAGCCACGAGCAAATGGAAAATGAAGTGGACTACCTTTTCCCTACAGCCTTTGGGTCTTCTGTGGAACTCAAGAAGCCAGGATAATTATGAGAGATTATTATTAATTTTTAAATGATTTTATTGGTATATTTTATATATCCATTATGATCACTTTCAACACTAAGGATTTGTACCAGTATATGACATATACTAATTCTTGTTTTTTTTTTAATATTTTCTTCCTACTTCACAATGCATATCATATACTTTCAAACTCATTTACACTTTCATTTCTTTAGACTAGACACATCTGTGTATTATTTATTTTACTTATGAGTACAACCTCAAGGTACATCCATTTGAATATAAATAACTGAAATTTACCATTTTTTAGGAGAATAATATTCCACTTTATTAAAACAAAACAAAACAAAACACCAACATCTTATTTGTCCAGTCTCCTGTTGATGGACATTTGGGCTGTGTCCAAGCTACCACAAAATAAGCTGCTACAAACATGGATGCACAGATATTGTTGTGATATAAATCTCTTAATTCTTTTGTTTGTATACCTAACAGGGGAAAAACAGGGTCAAAGGAGACCTTTGATCCTAGTATTTTGAGGAATCTCCACAGTGGTTGAACCAGTCTACATTTCCACCAACAGTGGGAAAATTTCTTTCTCCTTGCAGCCTTACCAAAATTTGTTGTTAATGGTTAATGCAGAATTACCAGCATTTGGTTAATTTCAATATAGCAGCCATTCTCTATGAAGGGAGATGGAATTCCAGTGTTATTTTCATCTGCATCTCTTGATATTGTGTGTTCCACACACAATAATAATTTATTGTGTGTGGAACTGGAACTGGAGATCAAAATAATAAGTTTTCACTTGCCAGGCAGGTGGTAGCACCACTGACCTACATCCCCAGCCCTAAATTTTGTTTTATTTAAACCATAAATTATACATGCATTTACTACAATAGCCACAGGAACAAAGCTCAGAAAAGAGCATTGAACACCAATGAGGTATACTGATGAGCTCATCTCAAGAAACCAGGATTCTGAAATGCTTTTCTGTGTAAGATACACTCTGCTATATTAGAACTCTGGTCCTGCACCTCTCACCATGTGGAGTCCTACTGCATTAGGACACAGAAGTCTGTTCTGTGGCACCCAGAGCTTCACTGGGTGTTTTCTGGGGTTGATTCCCTGAGGGCAGTTCTCAGTCTCTCTGACCTTGAAAGCTCTTAGGGCTCAGGAACAGGCACAGCCCTCCATCTGTGAGTAATGGGAGCCGAGGTGTATGTGTCCTGAGATTTACCAGGGGGAAGAATACCCAGTGAGCTCTATGCTTGATGCATCCTTTGGGTCTGAAACCACATCTCTCGAGCAGAAATCATTATGGGATAATCCTCCTTCTCTTCTCCCATCTTACTTTCTTAGTCTGCCTCTTATATTCCTTAAGATTGTCTTCCAAATGGGAAGGTCTGTACAAAATCCTTAGTCTTGTCTCTGCCTCAGGAAAAAAACAAACAAAAGCCAGGAGATACCCTAAGTGCCCCAAAGGTAGATTGAGAAAACATTTTTGGAACAAGTGAAAAATTCATTGATCATACCACAGTCCAGAACTTGCTTAGAGGAGACAATGGAGCAGGAAGTGATAGCACAGAACATGGTTCTTGTTCTCTCATGGTTGGTTTGTGGTGAGGTCAGTTGGCCAATAAGGATGCTCTTAAGAAAAGACAAAAGTATCTGGAACAACATTTTTTTTTTTTGAGACAGGGTATCACTTTGTGGTTCAGGCTGGCCCTGAGCTCTGCCTTGAATTCACATAGCAGCAATCCTCCTGCCTCTGCCTCCCAAGTGCTGGGATAACAGTGGTGAGCCACCATGCCCAGCACTGTAGTATGTGGTACTGATTGCTGCTGGACATGAGTCTCCATGCCCAGTATTGTATATGGTTACTGGGGATAGAACCGGGCCCTTGTGCTTGTGAGACAGGTGCCGGAACCATTGAGCCAAATCCCCAGCCCTGGAACAACATTTTTTAAATGAACTAATCATTATTAAAATAAAACATGGTATACTAAGTTTAGCTTTCATTGAAAGTACATTGTGAACATGTTAAAGCTACTGTGACAAAATGCATCTATGATTTATGCAGGTTGGACTACATGTTTGACTTCAGGGATTGCAGAGAGAAAAGTACACTGCATGCAACATGAATGAGGGTCATTTTCTAAGTTCAGGGCCCTTCTAAGCTACCCTTGCAGCCATGAGTCCTTCAGGAGGGAAAATTTCACATCTCATGCCTTGCACTTGCCTCCATGTCCCTGTTCCACCTCTCAGATTAGAAGAAGTCCTACTCAGCTGGCAAATAAAGAGAACAACTTTTCTTAGACAGTGACAAGATAAAGGCATCTCCTTTCACGAGATGATGTTTTTGCTCCCCCATTAAAAGACTGTTCAAATCTCTCCCATTGGCACTAAGCCAATGGCTGGCAAGTTTCCTGTGAGCATCAGAATAATTCCTTTGGACTGTATATATCTAAATCAAAAGCATTATGTGGGTTTTTTGATAATCTTTTTAAATGTAGTCACTTAAAATGTTTATTTTCAGGTTGCATACCTTGTAAAACAGACATATAGTAGAATTTTCCTCTCGGTCATTGTTGATGACTGCTGGCCTCAGCTACCTGTCATCAGAATTCACCAGAATTCCTTAGAGGACTTAATAATAACAACTTTTAGGTCCTCATTCTGGCATTTCTAATTCAGTTTGTCAGCAGTGAGCCAATAATTGGCATTCTAATAATCTGCTGATTCTATTCATCGGTTTAGACTGATACGATTTTCGCCTTGTTCAAGGAAATACAGTTCCAGTTTTGAGAAGAAGAACTGCAATAGTCTTCTGGTTCTAGTTCACATGAGCCACTGGGGACTGGAGGACTCCTGGTGGAGCAGCTCCTGTACTTTTAGATCATGAACTTCAGAATATAAACCTGGCAGAAGAATAACATATTGATCTGGGTACACGAAGTCAATTTATTGATTAACACTTTAATATCTTCCCAGAACTCTTAAAGCATGACCTAGAGATTCATTTTCCTTTTGTGTTTTAAACTGTGGAGAGACTACAGAAAACGAGGTAGGGGTTTAAAGGATCTTAGCACATTACTGAGCAGAAGAAAGAAATATTAACCTGGATATGGTACCTGAGACCAAAGAACTCATTGCTTGGTTATATTTTCTGAAGGAATAAAGGTCATGTATTCTTTTATGATACTATGGTTCCAAATCATGTCAATAATCTGTGAACAAAGTATAAGTAAAACCAGTCAATTGGAATGTAGACACAGCCTGCAGGCAATTACCTGATCATTGACTGAGTGGTGGTGATGGATCCCCTTAGCCACCAATTAAGAAGATGCACTCTGAACACCAATACCATCCCCACTGGTTTCTGGTCAGTGACTCAGCTTAAAAGACGGACCAGTAAATCTAACTCCACTCAGCCAAGATGTCAAAGTAGAAAGAATGGATCTCAAGGAAAAATGCAAAGAGAAGACACTTGTTGAAATTTATTTGTTCAAGGGAGCTGACCCCAATTTTTTTCATACATAGTTTGTGCCTGTAACATCCAAGAGAGTCACATGAATGACACACTCAAAGGCTTTCTCCACTTAGCTTCAGCACTGGGTGTGGTACCAGCACACATGGTTGAGGGGACCAGAAAGAGCTGGAGAGAGCATTCTTTTTATCTTGATGGTGGAGAGAAATTGTGTATTTCAGACATCAAAGCAGAGTTGAAGTGCTAGAAAGGTGGTGTCTTCCTGTCTGCTCAGTTCTCCAAGACTCAGGTCAAATACAAGAGCCACAGGATTCTAAGACACTGGGCATCATAGAAAATGGAAACCTAATATGGGGAGAGTTATATACTGAGGAGATTCCGTGTAGTGGAGTCCAGAGAAATTATGTCATCATTTTTCTAACCTAGAAGATCAAGCTTCAAGCTTCCTCTGGTTAATATTTTGCTAAAGGCCTCTAGTAAGACAAAAGAAAAATATAAAACATAAATTTAAACTCTACTTGGGAGAGCTGAGAAATATTCACAAAACTGTGAATTAACTCTACTAATTTCATAATAAAAATTTTCAAGTGCCGTGGGCTGAAGAAGAGAGAAGTCTGAGTCAGAGTAGGTAAGGGAATTTCACAGAGAACCCAGGATTTGGACAAAGACTTCTGGACAATATTTTGACAAACAAAGTGAATAATACATTTCAAGTAAAGATGACAATAAAAATAGACATGGTGCAAGAAAAGCCATACTTCAGAATTAGGGCAGAGGTCGTAACAATCAATGGCTCATAAAGCAGAGTGAAAAGTTCTCGCTGTCATCAGATACTGAGAGCATTTAAAATCCACAGCTTCATTAAATGATAATACTGTATAAATCACAAGTCAGCCATATATAGACTGAGGAATAGTGCAGAGAAACGTTTGCCAGCCCAGTCAAAGCAAGATGTGAACAATGGAAATTCTTCACTTTTTTCTCTAAATGGTTGACTATAACTCTATTTCCTTCTTTAAAAATTCTTCCTACTCTCCATGGGATAAAGTTGATTGGACAATAAATCTCCCATCCTGCATGATCTTTGAGCAATCTCATCAGTATCTAAGGAATTACCTAGCCCCCATTTTCAGATTTCCTCTTCTTCGTTTTAAGCTCTAGACAATATCTTTCCCAAGAGCTCTTCTTCTTAGGCATTTTGACATAAATGAAGCATAAAATTTAATAGTTCACAAAAGGCAGAATGGTTATTGTTCTTACTTACCAAAAACCAAGTCCAGGCTATGTGAAGAAGTGATTTTTCTCAGGGTAATGTAATTTTTCCTGAGACCCATGTAGTCCCACATGGTGATTACAGGTGATGGAGCTTCCAGTCTCCTTACCTGGTCATAATTGGTGGTCTCTGTCTGTCAGTATGAAGAAGACTGCTCCTTCTTTAAGGAATGTATCTCATTTTGAGGAAGAATAAGGATAAGGAAGAAGGGAAAAAAACAAGTGTAAATAAAGCTCATGATCATAGGAGGAGTATACTATGTTTTCAGGGAGCCCAGGCCAGGAAGCTTGAATTTCAGCCCCATTAGGATGGAAGATATCATATAATGATTAATTGTAAATGTATGGAAAATTCTGTTTGAAACTACATGTGGTGCTGGAACTTTGCAAAACCAAGGGAATATTAGTAAAATAAAGGATATGCAGGAGCCGTTCAAAACTATACTACAAGATCCAAAATTTGATACATGATGGTCCCCTTATAATTAGGTCTTCATCCAGAGATGTCCTTCAGGTACACTAGCTCTCAACATAACACTCATCTCTGAAGTTGCCAAAGCATCATCCAAGCTATTGTGTCCACCCTTAACTTTGCCTTCAAGCCCTTTCAGGTCAATTTTCACTTTGCTCTTGGTTATTGTCTTAAAAGACAAATTTCATAGTGTCTCAAAGGGCCTCCCATGACCTACATTGGTGTTGTGTTTTCAGGGTAACAGAAACTCAGACCAGTAGAGTGAGTTCACAGTCACTACATAGATTCTGGGGAGCATTTCAGAGAACACTTCTGCTTTTATTCAATATACAGTCATTTATATAGTAAACGGTAGAGGGCATAAATACAAGTTGGGTCAGTTTCAGATTGGTTAAAGCATGCACAGAGGTGGGTGACTGTAGGTTGATTGAAGAGGCAGTCCCTGTTTTGGCAGAGGCTAGAGTCACGATAATGCCACCTGGGCAGAACTCCAAACCAGCCACACTTGGCTTTCACTATATGAAGATCACACCAATAAGATGATCCATGGTGTGTGTGTTCTAAGCCTGATGCTGACAAGGTGCATTCTGGCCCCTTGAATGTGTCCCTGACTCAGAGCCTGTGTGAGATTCATATTCTCTCCTCCTTCTCCAATTCAAGGTTCATGCCTGCCTTCTCCACTGGTTCCCTTTGGTCCCACATTTCATTAAATTTCATCCTGTCTCTCAAACTTTAACTCTATCTTACTTCCAGGGAAAATCTTACGTGTCCTCTTGACAAAACAAATAATTCATATTTCCATCTGTGGTTATTTGTTCTCCCTTGAAAGCTGATATATCTTCTTGTCCCACTTGTGTCAGCGGCCCCAGCAGGTTGTCCAATGTGCATAGATAGGAAATGAAACAAGAAGAAAAAGAGAAAGTTCTGTTTATCTATGTTCATTCTATATCTTTACCAGGAAGAAATCAGAATTTATAAAAGATGTGGCATTTGTTATTTAGAGAAACATAAGATGCTGGAACAAGATGCACTTAGGATGATTAAATAAGATGACAAAATAATAAAGCTGTAGACTATTTTTACAATCCTAAGCACATGATTTTATTAGCACATACAATGGTTCAAGATCTCCCCTCTAATATGAACTGTTAAGAAGTGTTTGTTCTAAGTAATTAATTCATAGTTTGATAAAGATTAGCTATATGTATAAGTGATGGCATTAATAGGTCAAGAAAGACCTATGCAAATATGTTAATTTAGCAGACACCAAAGAGATAACTTCCATTTCTAAAGAAAAGCTGCAGTTTTTGATAAGAAAAACTATACTAATGAAGAAAATACTTTGATCAAAAATAAATCATTAACTTATTTATATTTGTAAATAAATGATACTTAGACTGCAAAGACATTTACATTAAATATATTATAAAGTGTGGTGTTTATCAAATTTCACAGTGCGTTCTGTAAGCTCAACACTAAATTCAACTACAGCAGGAACAAAATCATCCAGTTAATCCTGCAATTAAGCTGTTTAAAGAGTTATTTTTTCCAAATAAAATTATTGGCAAACAGGAATAACACAAAACAAATGAGGGACTTGCATATGAATTGGAAGAAAGTCTGATGCAATATTTCCAAAGACAAAATATGCTGCAACGTTAATCATGATTATCTTCAGATTGTTTTACCATGTGCAATTAAAATGTGTTTATTCAGTCTTTTGTGTTTTCATATTGTTTGTCTTTCAGGGAGAGGAGTTGCTATGTAAATTTTCAAAGAAACAGGAAGTTGCTTTAAGACTTTGTGACTTGATATATAGAGTGAATGTCAGTCTTTATTCTTGTCAAACTCTAAATCACTTCCTAGTTTTAAATTAGACAATAATTTAGGTGAATTAGCTTGCTAGGTCATTGGGGTGTTATTTACTTCTCTGTCTTAGAAAGTATAAGTATTGCACAACAAATATGGAGTCTCTAAATGGCAACAGTAGTTTTGAAGTTTTTTTCAAAATAAATGTATCAGAACACACAGGGTGAGGGCTTGTGGTCTTCACCAGTGTTTAAAGTAGATTTTCATTTTTTATGTTTCTATTCATGCTAACAATGTCAGTTCCTTTCTGTTGTAATGGCTCAGAAGGTTTTCAAATTTTTAAATAATGTTACTAGTGAGAAATCTTACTCTTTGGGAATTCAGTTTTAGAAATGAGGAAAATGCCATTCTAAGTTGGATGTGATGCATGTGTCTGATCACGTTAGTCAGCAGCACTTTGAGTCAAGTATCACAGGACACATAAAAAAGTGGCAGTAACTTTATCTGTTCATTTGCACCAGAGTTGTAAGTGATAAGCTTTAAAGAAATCTCTTAAGACCAGTGAATATGTTTTGTCACTGCAATCTGTTAAGTTCTTTTTTCTTAAGTCAGGGCCAGGAATCAAACCCAGGGTCTTGTACATGCTAAACCTGTGCTCTACCACAAACTGTACTATTATTTAATTCCCTTTTTCCTCATTGTTCAGGGTCAGCCACTGGTCCATCAAGTCAGTGTTTTTGTTTCAGCAGCTACTAGGTTGTGTGCAATGACCTTGAGCTTCGGTAGTGATGGGACACCTGTAATTCCTGAGGAGCTATATTTGTTACTTAAAGAGGTTAATGAAAGGAGATACAAATTTGAATTTACAAACCTATATGCAGTTTTTAAAGCACAAATATCCTACTCCAGTACTTCCCACACTATTGGACATCTATACAGATATTATTCTATCCTCAGTTTATGTAAGTAATTGGGCTTCACTTTTCCTCCTTTAATATGGTTTGACATGAAGTAGACATTGAGTATTAATAACTACTTTCATTATTTGATTACGGAATAGATATAATCAGTCTTTCTTTCCCATCATAAAGAGTCAACACATCATAATTATCCATTTATGTGGGTAAAATACGTTATGTATAAAGTTGGGAGGGTTTTTTTGTGCTGTATCGTATTAACCAATTTTCTCTTATTGGAACACAATACTAGACACCAAAACTGTAAAAGAGGAGAGGTTTAATTTTTCTCACTATTTCAGAGCTTTTAGTCCATGGTAGATTGGCCCAAAGACAGAAACGTCATGGCAGAAGTATATGGCAGGACAAAGCTACTTAGTTCACGGCAACCAGGAAACCAAGCAGAACAGAGCCAGGGAGAAAAGGGTAAAAGACCCCAGGCAAGAGCAGATCTCCAAAACCCTCCCAGACACACCCGCAAGTGTGTTTCCACTAACCCTTTGGGCATATCCAGTCAACCTATCTACTTTAAATACCCAAAGTGCACAGTAATGGTGACAAATACTGAGTGTATTCTGAATAGTCTTTTATTTATCTGTGGAGGTATTCATGTCCTTCTTCCGAACTTTACACCGTGCTTTTTTTCCTGAAATGCTCATCTAGTTTCAGGGTGTATCACAGTGGAGCAGTTTCTCTCATGTTTCTATGCATGGCTGAGTTCAGATCTCAAGTCGTGTGAAAGGCGTGTTTGGTGAAACAAGTCACAGAGATATTTACTTTAGCATCGTCGTATAGCATGCCTCCATACTTTCTCCTATATCACTTCACAAAATTTAGTCCATTGTGCTGATTGTTGACATCAGAAAGTTATAATGCATTGCTCCTACATAAATGCACAGATGTAACTTTGCCGAAGAGAAATCATTATCTGCTACCAGTCTATATCATGGAAATTTCAAATATTTTTTCATGATTTTTAAATTCTGACTAACTTTACATTAAATATCTGATAGATTCAATTTTTCTCACTTTTTCAGCCTGCATCTTGTCAAAATGGCAGGGTCATGTGAAGAGAGGATTCTTAAGATCCTACGCTAAAGTAAAGATCCTCGCGGAGTGATTTCCTAAAAGGTCATAGTTCATTTACACTTCGCCTCAGCCATTGTCAGAGCAGTGCCGTGAAGCACCACTTGAATAAAAAGTGAGCTTGCATTTTGCATGTCTTCTGAATTTCCTTTTTAACATCCTTTGTCCTTTCTTTCTAACATGCACAACCTCAACTATTTGAACACCACAGAAATTAACCTTGGTCTCCTCTTGCAATTCCAACACTAACTGTTAAAGAGTTCCTGCATCCACGTGACCCCAGGTTGGCATAAATGATCCATCTACCTCTCTCCTCCAGTAAAGCAAACTGTAACACATTCAGGATAAGTCCCTGCACATGTCACAGCATCTCAGCTTTCCTCTGTCCATACGGAACTCTTGATCTCCCTCCACACTCCTTCCTTGCAGTGATAGCACTCAAATCACAGTGCCTATTTCCAGGTGATTGTGAAGTAGACATCTAATTCTTATATAAAGATGCGTCTTCAACAGTGTATTGCAATATCATAATTTCAAAGGAGGTCTTCTTACAAAAATAATCAAGAGTAAGTCAAGGGGAAGTGTCTAGGTACATTACTCTTTACTCACCTCAAGGGCTGTAGAAGTATTGTGTGTGTGGAGTACCCTTCCTAGAGGTCTCCTCAAATCCGTCTCCTTCACTAAAGGCTGGGCCACTGGACATATTGCTCTGGCCACTGAGTGCTTCACTTCTTAGCTGTGCTGCTCATGAGACCAGGCCTTTGACTTCACCTCCAACACTGGCCACTTTCCACAACCAGAATTTCTAGCTCGGTCCTGCTGGCCCTCATCTCCTGCCTTGATGGTTACACTAGGAGCTTCTCACTTCCCTGTTCCAGTACAGGAGTCATTTTGAACATAATAATATGATGTGATATTTTAAAATACCACTAACTAATTGATTTGTCTACAGTGACCCCACAGATCCTTTTCATCTGCCAGGAAAGTATGTTCAATGACCTGAAAGACCAACATGGTCTTTCCAAGTCAAAGGCCTTTAACTCAACATGACACTTCCATCTCCAAGGGCCTTATGGTTCCTCTCGACTCCCAGAGATGGCCAGACCTTTAGCCTTTACCTGGAATATCTAATTTCTCCAGTATCCAAAACACTGCTTCATCTGTTGGTCATGATGCTGCCTAAACATCTACCAGATGCAGTCTTTCACTAGCAACCTACTTAAATTTCAGTTCTCCCTGTGTGGACTCTCCGGCTCTTTTCCTCCACCGTCCTCATAGCCCTTCGAGTGACCCTATGCCTTCACTTTTCTGAATGTATGAAATTCTGATACTACCCATTCCCCTTCTCGTGATTATTTTCCTCACTAATGCTTACTGTTCAAATTGTTCTATAATTTACTATCATGAAAATACATATTTAGGGGCCGGGGATATAGCTCAGTGGTTCTGGCACCTGTCTTGCAAGCACAAGGTCCTAAGTTCAATCCCCGCTGACCACATACCTATACTGGGTGTGGAGACTCACCCCAGCAGCAACCAGTATCACATACCACAGTGCCGGGCGTGGTGGCTCATGCCTGTAATCCCAGCACTGGGAGGCAGAGGCAGGAGGATGCTGTGATGTGAGTTTAAGGCTGAGCTCAGGGCCAGCCTGAACCACAAAGTGAGACCCTGTCTCAAAGAACCTTAAAAAAAGAAAGAAAGAAAGAAAATACATATTTAGTGCTATATTCTTTTTTAGAATCTTTTCCTGGTATATTTTGTATATACATCATGATCACATTCAACAGAATATGAGAAATTGTACTAGTAGATAACACTACTTTTACTTTTCGCATTCCCCTGCCCACCCTACAACCCCCACCCCTACATACATAAGCATTGTTTTCCTTTTCTTTTTTAAAAATTATCTTTATTGGTACATTTTGAATATACATGAAAATCACATTCAACATTAAGAGTTTGTACCAGAACATGACACGAGTTGATTCTTATTTTTTCCCTTTTCCCCCCTTCCTGCATCTCCCCAACCCCTTATATACACAATCTTTGTTTTCTTTTTTTTATTATTACCACATTAATTTTCCCCTCGTTATTTACCCTTACACTCTTTCCTTTAAATATTTTCTACTTTGCAATATCAACTATATATACTGCAACTCATTTACAAATTCATATTCTCAGATCAAAGAAAATATATGATATTTACAGATCTGTGACCTGTTTATTTCACTTATGAGGATGTCCTGAAAGTACATCCATTTGAGTATTAATGACTCAATCTTATCATTTTTGATGGCAGAGTAATACTCCATTCTATACAAGAACCACATCTTCTTTATCCATCCTCCAGGTGATGGACATTTGGGTTTTTTCCGTATGGGTTTTACCAATCAAAAACTGAGCTGCTATAAACATGGGTGCACATATGTCACTGTGGAATTACTCTTTTAATTTCTTTGTGTATATATCTAGCAGAGCAATGGCCAGGTCAAATGGGACCTCTGATCCTAGTTTTCTGAGGGATTTCCACAGAGGTGGTACGATTTCTATATTCCCGCCAGCGGTGGAGAAGTGTTCCCTTTTATTCACAGCCTCACCAACATGTGTTGCTGGCTAATTCTGACATGGCAGCCATTCTTTGTGGGGTGAGATGAAATCTCAGTGTTGTTTTCATCTGCATCTATCAAATGACAAATAATTTTGAGCATTTCTTCATATGCTTCTTAGCTGCTCTTACTTCTTCCTCTGAAAAGTATCTATCCATTTCAGATGTCCATTTTGGAATTGGGTCTTTAAATTTGGGTGGATTGATTTTTTTAAGCTTTTTATATATTCTAGATAGTAACCCTTTGTCTGAGGAACAGGTGGTAATGTTTTCCTTTTTTTAACCATCACATTTTTTCTTTCCCCTCTTTACTTACCCCAACTCCCCATTTCCCTTTGAATACTTTCTACTTCACAATATCTGTCATACATTCAGGATGTCATTTACATTTTCATTTTCTCATACTGAAGAAATGATACATTTATACATCTGTGACCTATTTATTTCACTCATGAGTGTGTCCTCAAGGTACCTCTACTTGAGTATAAATGACACAAACCTATCATTCTTTATGGCAGAGTGTTGACATTGCTCATGGACAGATGTGCTTATTCTTCCAAATCCTCTATGTCTCTTTCTCTAGAAATGCACATATTACAGCAGTATGTTGGTTCAGGAAGGCCTATGTTCATGGACAGTTTGATTTGTGAACAAATGAGCTTAGAAAACTTTTGATTTCTCTGGAAAACTCCGCATCTGCTGATGAACAGTATTGTAGCCATCTTACCCAGAATCATGGAATGAATTACATTTATAAACCAAGACAACTCTGTACTTCACTGTAATTTTCCCACTGTCCTTATGTTTGAGAATGCGAAGACAGAGGATTCTCATACAAGTAATTGTTCACCTCTGGGACTGAATTCACAGGACAGTTTAGACTACTAAGCTACAGTTCTGATAGTGCTCACGGTTTCCCCAAGAGGAATTGCTGTGCTTCTTCATGTTCTGCAAATTTGAGTGTGAAGATTCCCAAACAAACTGTCAAAAGCATTGATCAATGGAAATCCATTAATTTTTGTTGTTTTTATTATTTTTTCAGTTTCTACTTGATTTTAAAGATAGTAATGATGTCTCCACAAATTTAAAGACATATAATTTGTTCATACTTTTTTTTGCATTTTTCTTAGTGATTTCTAGTAGTTTTGCATTGATATGATACATGAACCATTTATTTGGGATGTAATGTATTTTCCTGGACTGTTGCTCATACAACTATTTATACAACATTTTGTCTTATAAGGTTACTTTTATTTTATGTAATTATTTGTATTTCAATGTTTTCATTTGTGTCATGCTTTTATGTCATGCTTATAAGTTTTATCATAAAATTTGAATCTGTCAACTAGATTGATAAAAATGTTGTCTGTATAATAATATATGATAGTATACATACTTAAATATTTCCTTCTGTTTATATTGCATAAATTTAGTGACATCACAACCTTTGCCTTCTTCCCTAAAGAAATCCAGCGATTTCCAATCAGTTTAAAATTCTGTCAGCTCCTGTGCCATTAAATAGTGGATACATTGTTTACCACAACTCTCTTGCTATGTATGTATATTCTTGGGTTTAAATGCATGTCTTATCCTTTTCTTATGTTATATTTCATCAATAATATTTCTTTACATAGTATATTTACATAACATTCCAAGAGTGCTTGTGAACCTTACCTTCTTTTTGTTTACTGAATCTTTACAAAAATCTGTTTACTTCCAACTGCCTTACTCTTTTTTCTATTATTCCCAAAATGTAGGTGAGCGTTTGAAGGATGTTTTAAGTTCACTTATAATGAAACTTCTAGTGGAGTGTTTTGAATTTGCTGCCTTTTAAATGAGTTCAACTTCTCCATGAAGTAGTTATAAAGTGGATAATAATTATTCTTCTATTGTATTTGTGTTCCTTTCTGTATAAAACAATACACACTGCTTAAAAGCAAATCAGTTCCTTTTTTGTGAAAAATAACTATTACATATGAAAGAGCTTTTAAACTTCTTCACAATAAAATTTCTGCTAATTTGCGAAAACAACAATTTTTCTGCCTTTTCTCTTTATAGTCAAATCATAAGAGAAAAAAGGGTCAAAAGCTGTAGAAATCATTCCTCTGCAGAATTTCCCTGTGGTTTTACTCACCTGGTTAGAAGGAGAGCAAAAACACCAAGTTATCAGTTTCCCTGAAGCTTGAGTCTGCCTGGCCCTGCACTCAGGACAGTGGCCCAGCTCTCCATAGCTCAGCGGCCCTTGACTCTGCCATCTGGACTAGCTGATCTTGCCCTCAAGCTCCCCATTTGGGAGCCTGCTCTAGGTCTTACATTATCACAATGTCCTCGGATAAGAACCTTCTAAAAGTTTTCTCTATAATCTTTTATCTTTCTATTTTGTCAGCTTTCTTCTCTTTTTGATTCTCTGTCAATTTTAAGGCTGTTCTTTTCAAATTCTGCTGTGCACTTTCTGATATAGACTTATGCAAAGGTTGCCTGTACAGATTCTGTTGGGATTTGCTGCATAACATCTCAGATTCTCAGTTGCAGTCGATACTATTACAGTTTTCTGTGTCACTCTGTCCAAAATCTTTGCTCTAATCTCTAGTTTCCTCATTTTAAGCAGAAAATGACCAGAAAAACATGCCCATAATTACCCAGGCATTCATAGTGTCTTTCCTAGTGTGATATTATCTAGACTTTACAACTTTGCCAGAATGTTGTGATAATATTGTGATGGTCTTTCTCGATTTCCTAAATAGAATTGCCAAGTTAATTCCAAAAATGACCTTCTATATTTCTAAGAGAAAACAGTGGGTCCTAAATGGAATTATTTCTTATAAATCTGGGTAATGTTTTCCTAAATAATGCCTACTAATAGCCCAGAGATAAAGCATTCCAACCACCAAAGTAAATTTCTTTGTTTTGTTATATTTGCATCCTTCCTCCTGATCTGTTCCTGCCTGTTCAGACATTACTTGTGTTTTCTCGTGCAGTAAAGGATACCTGTATGTATAACTAATATTTAGAAAAGCTGCTTCAGTTCTTTTCATTAAAATGATAAATATCATTCAAGCAAAAATATGAAACAGATTTCACATGAAAACAGTCCTAATTGTTCTAGCTCGCAAGAACTCATTTCTTCATTGCAATGAGTGCTGGATAATTGGTTAACATAACACTTGTTCTACTTTGTATCACAGGTAGCTGCTACTTCATGCTACCTGCTCAACTCCATTATAAATATAAATTGTCTGTGTTATGGCTTTTACAAAAACCTCTCCCAACTTGTAAATACCTTTGTAAACTGAAGTACAGTGAAGTACAATGAATATGTTTTAGAATATGGCTTCTGCTCTGGATTCCTGATTTAAAATGTATCTCTTGGCAGTTCTCAAAATGTGTCTTTGTAGCCCTGACACTGAACAGTTTTACATCTGTACCTTCTACATTCATGTTTTCTTCTGGTTTCTATTGTTTTCAACAGTACTTGTGAATCACTCTGGTCTAATCATACATTTCTTCTTTATGACGTTCTACAAGATTCAGTATTTAAGACAATTGACTATTCACATTGTTTTCTACATTAAGACAAATTTCTACGTCAAGAGACCTTCCAACCTCTAGTGGGAAGCATGCCTTCAGTGATTCAAATCAAGTTTTGCTGATTTTAGTTTTTATTAACATTCCAGGAGTGAAACAATTACAAGGAATATTTAAAATAATTTTGATTTTTTTTTACTCTAATGAATATATTGTCATTAGTCCCTGACAAAGTAGTCCCTCTCCTTTAGACACACTTATTCTATCATTCTTGCCACTTTCTAAAGCAGTTCTGGAGTTTTCTATTATGTCTGTATTTTAGCTGTCATGGGTGCCTCAGAGAGCAGAACTGATTGAAAATGGTCACCTTTCACAGCTGTTTTTTTGTTTTTTTTTTTTTCATTTGAGGAAAAAAGTAGAAGATGCACCTTTCCTAAAACACTCATAAAACAGAACTTCCAGGACCAGTGGGAGCAGTCCTAACAATCATAAGATGAAGACGTTCCAAGTGAGGGGTACACTGAGGATGAGGTACGTGGCATTGTGTCCATTAGTGTAATAGTTGTCCAGTGGATTTAAACATTCATTGTATTCATGACCATATTTCACAGTTCATGTTTCATGCTTCTGTCTATTTCTGGTTGCATCTAGAATTGGGGCCAGCCTGCTGGGGAGGAACCTCCACTGTGGTGGACTGGCCATCCTGAGGGCAACAGTTATCTGGTCTGATTGTTTTGCACTATTGAGTTCAACATGGACATCTGCATTTCATCCTGGATGTGCAGTCCCAATGCATCTAACGTTGTAAATCTTCATCTGGACCTTGCAGTGTGAAGACTCTTGGGCTTTTAGTGTTCTCATGGTGAATTATTTGATTTCATTGGATGATGTCTTGTTCTTTGTATTGCTTCACTGGCCCTGCTTTTAACTTCCCATAAAATTTTCCTGCAGAAAGTACTTTCATACATATATCTGCCCAGCATAAGAAATCAAAGACTCCCCTACTGTTTGAATTTCACTTCAGTTTCCATTTCCTCATCAACACCAGACCATTTCTCCTACTAGTCTAATCATCTGATTTTGACCCGATCTCTACGTGCTATTTGGAGGCAAGTCAGACATGACACTCTTGCTAAGAGCTTGCCTCATTTTTGCTAGTATGTATTACATAGTAAATCAGAGTCAGGTAGCAATACACACTCCTTCTCAACAGGAATACAGAGATTGGGTTGAAATCTGGATGCTGATAGAAAGGGAGTGTGTGCTCTCCAATCTCTCTTGTGCCAGAAAAATTTGTTCTAATATATCTGAAATAGACTTTCTTTTTTAAAAAGTTTACATCTTTATTGGTACATTATATATACACATCATAATCACACTCAACATTGAGAATTTGTACCGGTATATGACATGACTTAACTCTCGTTTTATCCCATTCCCATATCCAACCTAACCCCCATATACATAAGCTCTGTCTTCTTTTTTTTTTTTTTTTTACCATCACACGTTTTCTTTCCCCTCATTACTTGCTGATGTATAACATAAACTTATTCAAATTCACAAGTCTTGAAGTAAATATATAATGGAAGTTAAAGGGTGTTGAACTTCATACATACAAACATCATCTGAATCAAGGAAGACATTATTTTCACTGGGCCCTGAACTCTGTGTTCCTAGTTACAAATCCAAATCAACAAATCAGCAAACATTCTCCTCTGACACTGCCAGTTAATTTTGCCTTTCTCTCTATGCAGGAAATATGCTTTTGGTTTATTCACCTTGAGTTTCAGCCAGAGATTAATCCTCCATGATTTTTCATTTATTTGCATTACATCATTGCATGTATATATCATGTCTTCTTTGTCCACATTTTCACTGGCATACATTTAGGACATTCTCAGATTTTGACAATCATTGATGTTGCTTCTCTGAACATTATCCACCTTGGCATACATGCCCTGCTTATGTTCCCTTCTCCTGTAACTATGAGGAGTATAAGCACCACATCAAAGTCTGCTGTCAGCTTTGGTCGATGGTGGCATTACATTTGACAAAGTTATCAAGCCATTTAAATTTGTGTTCTGCTTGGTTTCTTAATGTCTTCCCCAAAGGAGCTTTAATATTTGGTTAATACTTTATGGGAGAAAACAGTGAATTTAGTGTTCATATTTATGGTCCCTTATTCCCTGAGATGTTATCTTTTTAATTCTTAGATGTGTTGATTTACACATATTGCACTTTTTGTCTTTTTGTCCATCTTAACTCATCAACAACTCTGCTGACTTCTGTAAGTGTTCACATGAACCCATCTACTGAATTCTTAGCTTTCTATCTCACATAAACATTACACATGATCCCAGAGGAAAATTGCTGGAAGAATATCTGTCCATTTTTCTAAAATCTCCTCTACAATCTTGGGAAATTTATTCCTGGTTGGATCAATAACACTCTAAGGTATTCAGTTTTCTCTTTATTATGTTTAAAGCTACTTTACCAGGTTTTGCAGTAGCTCACAATAGGAATGTTGGTCTTTGGAGATTTATCTTTGTAACATACTTGGTGGTCAAGATATGAAGCTATCTCCAGTTGAGAGTCTTTGAGGGTGATGGTTCCAGACTCCTGCTTTGAAAGAGCTGGAGTATCACATTTCCCTTTTCATAAGACAGGCAATATTGCACTTCACATGAATGAATTTTGGTAGAGAATTCACACACTAAAAAGTACTTCTGCAGAAAAAGCTGTACATGATAAGCCTCTGGTCCCAGATGAAATAAAATGATGCATATTGAAAGTACGTGTGTCT
Organism: Petromus typicus; assembly: GCA_004026965.1. Lineage (NCBI taxonomy): Eukaryota > Metazoa > Chordata > Mammalia > Rodentia > Petromuridae > Petromus > Petromus typicus. Next base: position 40,431 of record PVIR01004908.1, read on the forward strand.
GTCTCTACATCCGAACACTTTGAATCAATTACCATTGGCAAAAGCTGTCAACTCTATTTCATTCCAGGTGGTGGATTCTTTCCAGTTCCATGACTTCCAATTCCTGCAGCTTTAGAAGTAGAACTAAACACGTACATTCTGAATTCCCATTGCTAAATCCCTCAAACAATGAGGATTTCCAAATTACTTTCAGTGTCAAGTTGCAAACACGAGATTGAAATCGCTTCTTAGTTATAGAATGCTAGAAATACTATGAACCGCCAACAACCAAAAGGACAAGTCACCAGAGTGTGAGAGATGGAGCTAAGGAGATATTTTATTTGACAAGTACATCTTTTTATTTGTAAAGGTGACAGATTGTCTCTACACACTGAATGCATTACATTAAACTTTTATTTACTTCTGCAACATATATGTGATAACTACATGCTATGCAGAAGTTTGCACACAGTATTTTTAAAAAAACTATTGGAGGACAAGGCAAGATTATTAAGTCTATATTCTGTGAAAATATACCTTAAATTTATGATTTTTTTAGTATTTAGGAACTTAAAATTACTATTGTTTTTAGTTTCTTTGCCCTCAGATTTTAAAGGCAAGATAAAATGATAAAAAATTAGAAAGAGTTTCATACTTGTCCAGTATTTACCACAAGAGCTTCGCCAGCAATGAGCATGGAAAGGGAGCTGCTGGTGCTGCTTCTTCAGTCTAACTGACTCCTGCAAATAACTTATCAAAGAACTTAAGGATACCTTTCAAAAGTACTTCTTACAGTAAAGTTCCCACTCATCCATCCTTTCCAGAACCTGATGTTTCAACTGCCAGAATTTCACAAAAGTGGACTAGTGCTGCTGAGGAAACAGAAAGAAAATGCAACAAGCACCGAAGTGTTCTGTGTTCCTGTTAGTGAGACAGTGTCTTAATTTACAGACACATGAATAAAACAAATGAGTCAGGAACAAGTTGCCTTCAGCTGGGGGTATGCCAGCACAACAACCTTTGCTTTGGCTTTATTGTTGTAATGTATGTGCAGTCCTTAGTTTGTTTGTTTCAAAGGGGGTATAGAACAACTCCTGTGGGTATTTGGGAGAACATTTCATGTCAAATATAAGATTACTTGCAAGCCATTTCAGATGGATGCCATGGGAAAATCAACTAAACCAGGAAATCTTTACAACTAGTAAAGCTCTGTTTTGCAGATGTGCCAAAACTTAATGTCACAAGCACAGCCACAAAGTGTTAGAATCCACCTGAAGGCCCTTCCCTCTCTACTCTTCTCTGAGCTGCTACCTCCTGCCTCTCTGCGGGCTTTCCCTAAGAAGTCCTAACTCAATCCAGGAAAATCGTTCTAATTTGTTCAGTGCCTTTTAGATAGTGCTATCATACTCCACACTCTTTTTCTTCAAAGGCCCCATTATACACAGAGTTTCCTTGACTACTACATACCACACTTCTGTTTCTGCAACTGTTAAGGACCAGACGTGTAAGACAATCTAGTCCTATTTGATCATGATCACCTGTCTTCTGCTGATGCTTGAGAAACAGCCATGACCTACCTCCAAGCCTTTTCTCCATCTTTCCCTTTGAACTTACTTTCATCTTGCTGTTCTTCACAATGAAAGTACCAGTTAGAGCATCTGTAATGCTTAAAGTTTGTAGTTGGAGCCACAGTGATATGGAAGAACTGGGGTACTTCTGGTGGATATGTACTTATCACATAACTGTACGTAGAGTGAGTGAGAGTGGAGATGAAGGAGGTAAAGAGATAGGCAGACAGATGATGCTGAGGCATTGACTTACCTGGTCATCAAAGTGGTGGGGAATTTTCACTGTAGCAGCAGTTGACGTAAACCCAGAACATAAAACAGAACATATGTTCTTAAAACAGAACATATTCTTTTTGGGATATCTCAGTTTTTCCAGTGGTGTCTTCAAATGATTAAATGAGTATCCTTAGAAGGTAAGCACTTAGAGTCATTGGCAGAAGTGCAGGAAGAGTGGCCTGTGGGAGAGGAAGCCAATCCACCCTCCTGGGCCTATTTCTAGAAAATAGACAATATGAGAACCAATTTGAGACTTTGGTGAGACTTCACACAATGAAGGGGACTTTAGCCAACTCAGAATACCAGTAATGCAATGGGACTTCTCAATTTTAATCAGAGGATAGCAAAAGAACTTTTCACAGCCTAAGTTTTAAAAGTACTTCGACCAAGTTCAGTTTCTCTGTTTTAGCTGCCAGGACTCGAGCTCATTCCCAATACTACTCCCAGTATTCTGGGAGGGAATGCCTCTAGAATGTGTGGTGCTGGGAATATGACACAGAGTGAGACAGCTAAGACACTCGCAGAAGTCAGTGAGGAGAGAGAGCGATAGGAAAGTGGGCACCATGAATTATCCTGGACAGTTGGGAACACCAAGGGAGGTGGATCTAACTGGAGACAGTGTGGATTTAAGCTACATGCACAGGAAATCATTTTCTAACTTTATGAACTTCAAGTTCATAATCAAAAAGTAAACTTAAATATTTAAACATTTTTTGAAAAGTACACCACTATGCTCCATGTACAGATCTCTAGAGATAACATGTGCATAGACTGTGTATTAGTATACACACACACACATATATATGTATATGTATGTATACTAACACATATATAACACTATATATATATATGTATATATATATATATATTTATACACATAACTATACATAGGCTTAAATACATATTCATAACTCCTTCATTATTTAATATCTGGTATTGCCCTACTTTTTACTGTGAATCACCTACCTTGCCTATTTTAAACTTCATATTATAAAATAATACCGTGTATTCTAACCATTTTATCTTGAAATACTCTAGAGGAATTAAATCACTTCATTTCAGAGTATGGTAGCTTTGATGATGACTATATATATCCATATGATACTATATAAAATGTATATGCCCATAGATATGCATAACAGAATCTCAATAGAAACATAAAAGTGGTATTAAGGGAAGGTGGTGTAGTTATATAAAAAAGAATAGTGAGAGGAATTGGTCAGGGACGAGGGCATCTACAGTAGACGCCTTGTGAGTGGGCGAGGTTCTCTCGCACATTCTTCTTTGTGGTTGGAAAACTATTGAACGTGGCATCCAGTGTGTTCCTTGGAAACTTCATGCCTCTACCATGACTCCTTCAGTTATTACCACTCCTGCCTCCTGTTTCTCCCTGTAATAACTGAAGTTCTCTCAAAACACGGGAATTGCTTCTCTTTCACCTCCTCCTGACTGTGAGTCATAGATTCCTCTTGATTTCTCTCTGATTAAAACCAGCTCTTCTGCAAGAGCATCCAGAAATTTCATGAATGAGCCTCACCTGTCTTCTCTAAACTCAACTCTGATGTTGATCTGCAGGCATCACAAGGTTCAGTCAAGTACAACTGTACTAAAATCACAAAGACCCAGAGTAAAACAAATTCATTGGCCCCACCTTTGTTAAACTATGGATTTCTAGAGGGGAATTGAGTGTGGTGAGGGCATGTGAGAAGCTGTAGGTTTATCAAGACTCAATGACAAGCAACTCCTTGGAGAGGGAATGGTAGCTATGGAGGTGGAGACCAAATGAGCAGGTATTGAGCTCTGCTTTATGGAAGCAGCCTTTCCCCAGAGCTTCTGAAAATCCACCAGGTCATAGATACAGGTATCTTCACTCCACACCTGCCTCACCCTTCCTTCCACTTCTTATACAGTTTGATGAGATAAATTTCCTTAAGAATAAGGAAACTGGAGAACAGTGGTTCACATTTTCTGAATGCCCATCAGAATATTATTCAGCCACAAAGAATGAAGCCAGGTTATTTGAAGAAAAATAGGATAGAATTCTACAATATCAAGTGAGCAGAGTAAAACAAACTCAGAATGTTAAACATCACATATTTTCTCTTATAGGAGAAAGCAAATAGAGAGAGGAAGGATATAGAAAGAAGCAATGACAGAAAACCAGATGGTAAATTCTTGGGAAAGTTGAAATGATGGAGGAAGAGGAAAGAGAAATGAGGATGATGGGATTTAAAACAGCACCCTCTTACCCTGTCGCATGGAGTATTGTTTTCCATCCCTTTACTTTCAGTCTATGGCTTTCTTTCTGAATTAGGTGTATTTCTTGTATGCAATAGATTGTAGGATCTTGCTTTATGATCTACTCTGCCAGTCTGTGTCTCTTAATTGGTACACTGAGGCCATTGACATAAATGGTTATGATTGATATAGACAAATTTAATGTCATCATATTTTCCTGTTCTTGTCTCTGTTATTCATCTTTTGCCCTTTTACCATCAGTTTCTTATTTAGCTTGGTGGGTTGATTCAGTTGGTTTTCATGGCTTTGAAACTTTGCTTATTTTTCTCCAACATATTCTTAAGAATGTTTTAGAGTGCAGTTTTTTGTACTTGTAAACTTTTTCAGGTGTTCTTTGTCATGTAAGTATCTTATTTCCCCCTTTATTTTGAAGGACAGTTTTCCAGGATATATCAGTCTGGGTTGGAAGTTGTTTTCCTTCAAGGGTTGAAACACTTCACTCCAGGCTCTTCTGGCAAGGAGATTTTAGGATTGCTAAATCTGGGAAACAACCCAAATGTACATCAACTGGAGACTGGATAAGAAAGTTGTGGTTCTTCTACAGAATGGAGTATTACTCTGCCATAAAAAATGATGTTAGAATCATTTAAACTTAAATGGGCATGCCTTGAGGATATTCTCATAAGTGAAATAAATAGGTCACAGATAGGTACATATCACATCTTTTCTCTGGTGTGAGAAAATAAAGATGTAAATGAGTCCTAGCATTGTATGTTATATATTGTGAAATAGAAAATGCTCAAAGTCAAATAGAATGAAGGGGGAAAAATAATGAGATTATAACAAAAAATAAGGAAACAAATTTTATGTATATGGGGGGGTGGTAGGGTGGGTAGGGCTATGGGAAAAAATGGGAATTAAGTTGTGTCTTATACTGGTACAAATCCCCATTATGGAGTGCAATCATGATGCATATATGTAACGTACCAATAAAGATCTAAAAAAAAAAGAAAAGAAAATGCTCAAAGTGAAATAGGGTGAATGGGGAAAAATAATGAGATTATAACAAAAAAGAAAGGAAATAACGTTTACGTACGTGGCGGTGGTAGGGTGGGTAGGGCTATGGGAAAAATGAAAATTAAGTCGTGTCATATACTGGTACAAATTCTCATTGTTGAGTGCAATCGTGATGTGTATATGTAATGTACCAATAAATATTTCAATTAAAAATATTAAAAAGTTTACTGTGAACCTGCCGGGCTTCCCTTGGTAAATAATTATTTTATTTTCTCTGGCTGCTTTCAGTACCTTCACGACATTCTCATAAGTGAAATAAATAGGTCACAGATGTGTAAATATTGCATATTTTCTCTGGTATGAGAAAAGGAAGATGTAAATGAGTTCTAGTATATATAATTGATGTTATGAAATAGAAAATATTTAAAAGGAAAGAGTGTAGGCATAAAAATGAGGGGACAAGAATGTGATAGTAATAAAAAAGGAAACAAAGTTTATGTATACAGGGGTGGGGGATTGCAGGGCGGGTGGAAGAAGGGGAAAAATGAGAATCAAGTCTTGTCACATTCTGGTACAAACTCTCAATGCTGGATGTGATGATAATGTGTATTTATAATGTACCAATAAAGATTTGAATTTAAAACAAACAAACAAACAAAAACCTAGCACCTTGTTAACTGCATGCCCAATTTTCCAAGTGATCCCCATTAATCTGTATAACTAATATATTCTAAAGAGAATAGGAAAGACTTAGACTTTGGGTCCACTAGTTGCAGCCATAATTAATCTTCAGCTGCATTCATGGCATACTTCTCCCTTGGGCTACTAAACCCTCCTCAAGAAAACTGATATATAAGTAAATTAGATAATATATATTTAGAATTTACATAATTTGGAGATTGGTACTGTAATTTTTTTCAATTCAAATCTTTATTGATATATTATTTGTACACAACATCATCACATTCAACATTGAGAGTTTATACCAGTATATGACATAACGGAATTCTCATTTTTTCCCATTCCTCTACCTACACTACAACCCCCCACTCCCTTTATACATAAGCTTTGTTTCCTTTTAAAAATTTTCTTTCACATTTTAAAACTGTTAGTGTTCCACGTGTGACTTTGCCATAATGTCTAAACCTGGTTGTGCCAAAGAAGCTGCCTATTCAAAAATTCACTGATCTCCTGAACTCATGGAATTGTAACCTTGTCCCAACCCTGAGAGGATGAAAATTCCTCTTCACATGAAACTGTTCTTCCATGCAAGTTCAGAAACCATATTGTTCTTCATTTAGAATGACCACTGAATGATTTCTCTCCATTCATTTTTATTTTTATTTTAAAATTAATTTCTTATTCATAATGTACTAATAAAGATTTGAATTAAAATTATTTTACTGAATGCATATTTTATTAAATATATGTATATATGTGAATATGTATGTATACATATGTGTAT
>PVIR01004908.1:56481-75910 GCA_004026965.1 Petromus typicus
AAAAAAAAAAAAAAAAAAAAAAAAAAAAAAAGAGGTTTTTAAATATCAGGCAAGGTAGCAATAAATGTCAAAACTGCAAACAGAATGAAGAATGAGAAAACAATTAATTTAAAATATCAATTTACAATTTCAGTTGCATGTAGCAACATGAAAACAAAGATGAACATGAGCAAAGAGAGAGATCAGAAGAATTAAGATCCACTGTACTTCTTGTCCAACATTTCCCATGCAGCCTACTCGCCATTTTACAGGTGCTACCTCATTGAATATCACAGTCTCTGCAGGTGAACTTCACTATCTAATTAAAAAGATGAGAAAAATATGAATTACAACAGGATAAAAACAAATTGAATTTCACATAGAAAATAAGCAGTAAGTAGTAAATTCATTCTAAGAAACAGTATATGAGTGAACTTTCAATATATAACTGGCTTGACATATGAACAATCTATGTTATGATTGGAATTTTATTTTTGGCTTATGACAAAATCTTGAATTATGACCTGAATGCTGGTCACTTGTGCTTCCAAAGGGTCTCTAGCACAGATCTGATTCTTAAAGATATCAGGAAAGAACATGGCAACACTCTTCGGTGTGTGTGGGTTTGATTGAAAAATCCTGGATCAGTGTTTCTCTAAGGACACTGAGGTCTGCCTGTGCAGGAGAGAAACTGCAGGCTGAGCAGAGAACCCAGCACCTTCAACTGACAACTGGAGTTACAGCCAGCTCTCTTGAATGAGCTGAGTCCCTGTGTCAGGGACCACCATGCTTGATTCCCTACAAAGACATTTTTGGCTGTCTGGGAATGAAAATGCTCTTACTTACTGATAAACAATTATTTGATGAATTAATTTGTATATTTTCCATTCAATATCCCCACTCATATATACAATCAAATATATTGTTATCTATCTGGGTTTGAATTTATAGGGTGAAAATGATATGAGAAAACTTTTTAAGAAATGAAAACAAATCTTAGATGACTATAAGATTTCAGAGTGTAATTTTAGCTATATCATAGCAAGTGAACTAGCCAGTCTGCAAGTTACTGTATTTTTGATATTAAAATGTATCAAGCAGAAATGGAGTGCCTCCTGCATTCTCAGAATAGTCCATGAGTTATTAATCTCATTTCTCTGAGTTCTGTACTGCAGAAACTAAAACTATAGCTGGGAGATTTTCTGGCTTTAAACGATTCGTAAGTGGCAGATGTTTTCTTTTCTGCTTTCTGTTCTAAAAATGTATTGATGATGATAGCTTCATCAGCTTTATATGCATCATTGAATTAACAAGTTCATCATTTCCTAAACTATGTCAGTTAACAGGTTGTGCCTGGCATACAAGTGGAATCAAAGATGCAGATTTACTACTTTTGTGTTTGTATGTTGTATTTATATTAGGTTGACTTTACAGGGCACAATTTTCATTTACATAAATCTGAGGAGGAAATCTTATTTTCAGTTCAAAATCAATGTTTCAATTTTCTGCAAGGCACAGGCTCATGCACATCCAAACCTAGAATCCTGAATGAGAACGTGGAGACCCACATGAACGGGGTCACTTGAACAAGAGCGGCAACAGCAAACAACACAACCTTGCTTCAGAAGACTTTTCTGCCCCTGAATATCTTCAAGAATGTGGATACATTAGGCTTTTCTTTTGTAAAATATATCTCCCAGATTAGCCTTGAAAATATTAGGAGAAAAATATTTCATGTTGGTATAGGGTACTTAATACAGTTCAATTTGCTTTATTGTCACTTTCTTGAATGAAAAGACAGCAAATTGCAATGATTCTTTATCTATCTCAGGTAGAGTAAGCAAGATTAATAACTTGAAATGGAAGACAATGATTTTAAACTTAAGAATTAATTTGCAAAGAGGTAGATTTATACAATGGGAGGGATGCTGAATCTAATCACATTTGTACTACAAGAAAGCATTTGATTGTTTCTTACCCAGTCTTGCACATGAGACTCTTGTCTAAGAAAGTTATAGTACACAGAATGATTTCATAATTCTCTAAATGCAAACGTATATCATCTACAAATGGTAAAAAAGTAGATTGAACCCATGCACCTATGGATGCTTGTTCAATAATAAGGACTTGGAGATAGAAAAATGTTGAAGATTTTCCACATTACAGAGTATGACTTAGAGCCAATGCTCCCCAACAGGCCAATCCAGAATCCTTTCCCCAAGACCAGTCAGACATGTTCCTGAAGGTTGTGGTATCCAGGGAGTTTCTCCGTGGATCAAGCCAGCTTCTTTTTTTTTTTTTTTTTTTTTTTTTTTTTTTTTTTTTTTTTTTTTTTTTTTTTTTTTTTTTTTTTTGAGACAGGGTTTCACTTTGTGGTTCAGGCTGGCCCTGAGCTCATCCTCAAACTCACATCACAATCCTCCTGCCTCTGCCTCCCGAGTGCTGGGATTACAGGCATGAGCCACCATGCCCGGCACTGTGGTATGTGGTACTGGTTGCTGCTGGGCGTGAGTCTCCACGCCCAGTATGGTATGTGGTTACCGGGGAATCGAACCCGGGCCCTTGGCGCTTGCAAGACAGGCGCCGGAACCACTGAGCTAACTCCCCGGCCCCAAGCCAGCTTCTTACGTCTGTGAGGTAAGAAGTATAAATGACAGTAAGAATTATAAATGTTTCAATAACCAACTTAGGTGATTTCAAATATTAGAATAGTTTCCTTAATATGACTTAACCACAATAAAGGAAATAGTATTACTAGATATCTGGGGCTTTGCATAACAAAGTTCTCAAAGTTCTTGGATTTCACAAGCCCCTCTGTGTGAGTTCTATATTGTGCTTATCCAACTCTTAGGAAAATCTTCCATGACCTTGATACTTGTATTGCTCACAGCTACCAGGCATTGGTGTCTTGACAGAATTAATGGTGATCAAAGTCCCCTCTGAGCAAGGACATCAGACCAAAATGGCCACCAGTGGGATCTCAGAATCATTGATCAGTGTTGTCCTTCAAGGGCTGAGAGTCTGGCGTGAAGCAAGTAAAACAAACACCACATGGAAAAATGGTATTGTAATTAATGAGCAGGGCAAAGGCAGCATTAGAGGCAGTGCAGTCGAGTGTGAGAAGCCCCAGCATTCACACTCGGGCTGCACAGGGAGCAGCACTGTCCACACAGCAGCAGAGCCTAAGCTGAATCATGCTCCTACTGTGTATAGCAGAGTCTAGTTTTCTTCTGAGTTCTCGGATGCAGTGGCTAGATAGCCCTCTGTAGAAATGCATGATTATCTCAGTCTCATTTATAATGACTTGGAGATGCAAACCACAAAACCTCATATAGGGAGAAATAAAGGTGAATAACCAACAAAGAAGGATGCTCAGCCAGGCGCAGCCCCAGGAGACTGTGCTTCTACTCCAGTTAACTGGGGGCTGAGTTCAAGCTCTGCTCACTCCTGAAAGACAGCAGAACCATTTCTGTAGCAAGGGTGGAGGGTGCTTCAGAGACCGGTGCTTGGAGTCCCCCTGGGTTCTGTAGAAGTACAGAGCCTTCACAGAAGCTGACGTTGATCATCAAAGGATCTGTGAAGATGCTGGTTCCTGCGCAATGAGCCACATGGCAGGTGTGGACCCCTGCGCAGACCTGAACTCCAGCCCTTCACAGCTGTGTATGCACTGAGGAAAATGCAGCTTCTCCAGGCCACCCACTGTGATAGCTGTGAAGTGCTAAATGGCTGCATGCTCACACAGCATCGGAAGCCCTGCACAGACCAAGCCCCTTCTAGTGCTCTACTTCTACGTGGGAAGGATCATCTTTCATGATAGCTGCACCACACAGTTGTTTCCCGTGCAGTGAATATAATGTATCCTGAAGAATTTTATCCTCTCTAAATCTTTTTTATTCATTCATTAAACTAGAGGCGATTACTCATCTGTTTCATTATTAGTTTTAATTGTAGAAGGATATTGCTTTTCAAGTTATTTGTATTTTTCTTCACAAAGTACCTTTGTTCTTTAGAATTTCTGCCTCTTTATTAGAATTACAATTACTAGTTCACTATTACCAAAAGCTTTAAAATCAGAGAGGAGCCCGTTGACAGGAAGGGTAGAGTTTACTGCTCGCTGCAGGATGGAGAGGCACCCACTCTGAGGGGCCTCTGAGGGGCTTCTGGGCGTGAGAGCCAGGGTGGACCTCACGCCACTGTGAGGCTTGTCTCAGGCGGGGTCTCCAGCGTGAGGCTCAGTAGGAGTGAATGAGAATTAAAATGCCAGTGCTTGAGGCCGGATGGAAACAGCAAAGCAGGAATGGTGGAGACAAGGAACGTGAGGGGCCTTCGGAGACAGACTCCTGATATTTCCACTGACAAGAGGACAGGAAGTTTCTGTGACGCACAACCAGACCATTTGCTGCCATTGTATATAAACCGTGTGTGTTTCCTGTGGGCCCTCCGTGTGAGTGACCCGACTGTGTGTGAGGTGCTTGTTTGCTTCTTATTTCTAAATCAAAACGTTTCCCTAATTTGAGAGGTGGACTATTGCTGGGATTAAAAAATAGCTTCTGTATCCAGGATGCTGACTAATCATTCCAGCAGCCTCAGTTTACCCAGTGTCAACTGCGGCAGGAAACTATATCTCCTTGTCTTCTCATTTGCAAGAGGAATAATTATAATAGTATCTTGTGTGCCCTAGAAAAGAATCAATGTGTTAAGGCTCTGCAAATAAGGCATCATACATAGTGATTATTCAATAAATAAAAGGTATTATATATCTAAAATTAGACAAAACAATGATTTTTTCAGGGAAGAAATTATCTATATTACAAATATTAATTGAAAATAAGGGAAGTGTACAATTTTCTTAGATTTTCTGCAATGTAAAATGAAAAGTGTTTTTTAACTAACCAGCAAGATGAAAAAGTGCCAATGTAAATGCAGATTATTTGTTTTCACTTCTTCCTGGCAATTCGGTGAGTCCTTTATACACAGGACTACAGAACCCGTGTGTGCAGACAGTACTATTTCCACCCCAATTCATCACCAGTCCAGTTCAGTCTGGCCTCTCATCTGCCTCCTGTACAAATTCAAATACCAAATTCCATAAGTATCTCAGACACCACCCTAACTCGGAGTCCTTGGCCTTTCGTTACCTTCTGGCCCAAGCCTCTGCTACCTCTGATTATAAGCAGTGTCCTCTTTGCTCCCACTTGTGTACCCTAGAACTGTCACTGCTCCTGGACCTCACGAGGCCTTGTCCACCAGGAGGCCCTCACACAACCCAGAAGCCATTCCTCTTCAAGATTCTGCTAGTCTCACCTTAACTTTATCCCCAGCACCATCTCTGGAAAGCAGATCCTATTGCCCCTGATGTGAACTGCTTCAAATGCAGTGGATAAAATCTACTGCTTTTTATAGCCTTCAGCAAACTGCCCGAATTGTCATAATAAAATAAGGATTACCTGCTGTACTTAACTGTTCAAAGGTACTCATGACTCACCTGGCTCATGGCAGAAGGTCACAGTGATGCTCTGCAGCTTTTGGCTCCAATCCCAGGTCCAGCCAGGTCTCGTCCATGCTCACGCACAGCCACTGTGATCTGCAGACCCCCTGGGTGTACAGTGCTGCATTCACCTGCCTTCCGTGTTCCGATGTACAGCTTAGCTGCCCTACAGAACACATCCCTCATTCCACCAGTTAGTATAAAATAATTTTCTCTCTACTTTCTCAAAATAAGCAGCATGTCTGAGTTTATACAAGCTTATAGAATAATTAGAGTACTGAATTAAAACAAATATGGAGAAAAATGTCTAAAATCTGTGTGTACATGGGTATTTATCAAAATGGAAAAAAAATGCAATGGATTATGTTTTTAAAAGGGTCAAAAAATCCATAAAAGATACGAGATATATTGCATATTTTTATTAACAAACTACTTGTCAGCTCTCTATGGTACTAAAGATTTTATGATAACTCTCATTACAGAGAGGAGGAGTACAATTTACTGTTAACTGTAGCATGACCGATTAAAGAGTATTTTAGATTGTTGATAGTGAAACCAGAAGAGAGGACGATGGGCAGATTAGGGCAAAGAACGTGAATAAACAGACTGAGTAAACTGTAAACTAAAGGGCAGGACCTGAATGATCGACGATAACATTTAGAAAATTAAAGTACAAAGGGCAAGTGAGTAAACCATGAAAAGCCTTGAAAAGCTAGAATGGAAAGGACAAAGAAATAGTTCTACTTGTTGGACATCAGAAGTTGAGCAGCAGCCACAGCAACAACTGCATACCTGCCACTGTTTTCCTGCCAAGAGGCCATAGGCTTCCAGATGCAGCCAGCTCCATGTGGGTCCCCTCCTGACAAGCAGGAACTTTCCTTTCATCCTTTCTTATAAACCTCAACCCATCCGTTCCCCTACTGCTGACCTGCCTTGTCATCCTTCTGCTACCTTCAGGAAAAGAACCAAGGGAGAGAATAGGGCACAATAGTTTCCTCTTTTTCTAGTTTAAAAATGTTAGTGACAAATAAATGTGTAAGGTTTTTCTTAAAACTAGTTCTATCAAATATCCCTCCTACATGAGCTGGATATATGGGGGACATTTCTTGGGTTTTGGGCCTTTTGTGTTTATCTGCACTGAAATAAATCTCTCCACTGCCTTTGGGGGAACCTGCTTGGGACCACCTGACCCCTCGGTCAGAAGTGTTAGGGCCAGAATGAGAACCAAGTAACAGTGAAATTCATTTCTACAAGAGAGCAGCAATCCAGATGACTCAAGGCCACACTGACTTCACCCCAACAAGGAGAATGAAATGAAGCAGTGAGAAGAAAAAGGCATCAACCACGGCTACTGCAGGAGCTGAGTAATCATCGCAGGGAAAAGTTCAGATTGCCTGCATTCACTTCCTATGCCAGTCAGCCTTTGGCTACTGTATAGGAAAAAAAATAATAAAAGAATAAAGCTTTACTTTGGGTCAGACTTGCACATCTCGTGGTGCCCAGGAAGAAGAGAAAGAAAGCCAAGATAGCAGTACAAGTATGCCCTTCAGAGCTGGGGACAATGGTGCACCTGTCATCCCAGTACTTTTAGTTAGAAGGATCCCAAGTTTAAGTCATGCCTGGGCAGTTTAGCAAGAGCCTTTTTCAAAATGAAAAACAGCTGGGCATGGTGGAGTGTGCCTGTGATCCCAGCACTCAGAGGCTGGAGGATCACTGTGAGTTCCAGGCCAGCCAGAACTACAGAGTGAGACTCTATCTCAAAAGTAAATGAATAAAAAATAAAAAAATTAAAGTAAAATAAAAAGCAAAAGTGGCTGGAGAACATAGCTCAGTGACAGGGCGACCATAGGTTAGATTTCCCAATATCACATAACAGAAATACATATAAAGATGTACCACCAATGCTCTACCTCTTGGTTTCTATGACTTTCTTCTGGAGAGAAAGCCTCATTACATAAGTCTTTAGGGAACATTTCAGATTCAATCCATCAGACTCCCTCAGTGGACCTAGAACTGATTAACTTACCTCTCACCTCAGTCTTATGGCCTACCCTCTGTCCTGCATGTGTGTAACTCTTGCTTGCACTGGAGTCCTTTTCTGTGAACACACTGGGTCCTCAGCTGGGCAGGCTTGATCTGTGAGCTCAATGGCCAGTGTATTCTGCAGGATGTGCCTGGCTGGACCGGGCCAAGACCCAGTCATTTTTATTTAAATGGATATAGTTTGAAAATAGCCAACTGTCATTTTGAGAATTATGTTTCCTCTCTCATCACACTGGGGCAGAAGTCAAACAGACCATAACAGTAGCTAAGGTGGATTTGAAGTACTTCTATATTTAAAACCTAATTAACTTCCATGGCAATTAATGTAATGCAACAGTAAGATTATATCATACTGGTGATGGTACTTTATATATAAAAATAACTACAAAAAAAGGTGAAGAAAGAAAATGTCTGAAAAAGGAGTAATTAGTAGGCTACTGTTCTATATAACAATATTGGTAAAATGACAATATCTGACACTGAGTACCCTTGGCACATTTACACATTAATTCTATTTACAATATATTGCACCATAAGAGATTGTCAATATTTTCTAACACAAGAATATGCAATTCCACACAACTGAAAGCTACATTTTGCTCTAATTGTTCTTAAGGTTTTAGTCATAAAAATCAGGATGAAAAGTAGCATTTTTCTTGCCATACTCAGCCCTCATATTGCTTTAGAAGAACTGCATGTTGTGTAAAGCCAGCACTCAGCTAGTGGGTGGACTTCACTCAGCCACGGTGGCCTTGAAAGGACCAAAGTTATAAACACAAGCACATTCCCCCAGGAATTGATGTACAACATGTAATTCTCTGCACTTTTGCACAATGGGAGACCACTGCACATGGTCTTAGATAAACACTATGGTGTAAAAGTCAGATTTGGGCTTTATGTAAAGACATGAAAGCAAACCGAGGCCTGCCAAACCTAATGGAGCTCAATGATGTAGTTCCCCGCAAAGGCAGCGCCTGTGTGTGCACCCCTGAGAGGGCCTCAAGTTCACCATCATGTGTTTACAGAAGACAGGTTCTTTGCTCATATTTTTCTTCTAACAAAAATTAGCTTTATTTTATTTTAGATTTTGATCAGCAATTGCTGTAAGGCTTACAGCTGAAACAGTATAATACAAAAATGATATTAAAATATTTATTTTCTCTAATAAAGGAGTATATGTATATTTTAGAACACTTAGAAAATACAACAAATAGCCTATGTTAGAAATCAGCAGTTACTGTCTTGCTCTAAAGACAGAAAAACAGAAAAAGAGTCTATGTGGAGTCTATGGACATAAATTGAGAGTATATATACAGATGAAATCTTCCAAAATGTCATCGGGAACAAAGGTAGGCATCAAGAAAAACAAAACTTGTAAAGATATTTTACTATTAAATGTATTGAGACATAATGAGATTGATGCAAGTTACCTTTGGCCTCCACAATTGCAATAGGTGCTCAGGTGGTGGCGGTGAGTGTCCAGGTATCTTTTAGTGTCGTGTACTGCGGAAGCACCTACACGGTTTTCTGGCAGACTTTGTGTATATGCTGTATTTTACGTTGTAATAGCTTTATTATAATATTATTCACATATTACACACCTCACTCATCTATAGCACATAATTCAGTGGTTTGCAACACTCTCCCAGCTACGCACATCTATTCCCACGGTTGATTTTGGATCGTTTACATCACCAGGAGAAGAAATATCTGACACTGAACTTCAGGCTTCTTTCCCCTGTCCCCTGCACTGTACAGATCAGATCAGTGTAGCCTGCTTTGCGGCACTTTGCATAATCTTAAGAGGAAAGTGGTGAGACCCGCCCCTTTCATTCAATATGGTGTTTCCAGGTGCGCGAGCGGCAGCATCTAGCAGCACTTGGTCTCTAAGGTCCCGTTCCCCTGCTGGGACATCCACGTTTCCTGGTCCATCGGTCCCAGAGAGAGGTCCTGCTGACTTCGCCAATAGGGCTGTGTGCGAAGTCACCAGAGGACACGGTAACCCCAGCTCTCCCCGCGGGAGCAGCTGCTGTACCTTTTTGTGTCTGGGAGGCAGCTGAGAAGTCAGAGAGAACCTGGGTCCCTCTACGTCCCAGCGAGCACCTTTGAAAGGAAGAAGCAGCTCCTCTAGAAACTCGAGGTGTCTTTGAAAGGTCACTGCTTTCTCTCAGCCCGCAGGGGAACCGCCACTTCTGCTGCTGCAGCCTGCCCTCCCCTGGGAGGAGCGCTCTTCCTGTCCTCTGTGCTTCTGTCTTTCTGCCTCTGTGTCACAGCTCTATCATAGTTTTAGGGTAGATTTTGAGACAGGGGAAAAAGGAAGAAAAACAATTTCAGGAAAAAAAAAGCATTTAAAGGGACTTTTTGGTGAATTATAGGATTGTTAGAAGCCCATATTGATTATAAAAAAAGACGATCCTACAGATGCGTCAGCATAGAATAGGAGAGTGGGCACACTGAAGGTCACCTTCGTCTTCTGTCCTCTTCCACGTCCACTCCCTCCTTTCCTTCTCCCCAGAAAGCAGCTGAAGGGGAACCCAGAGTCCCAGCATATGTTTCCTGATAAATCCATCCAGGCATCAGGGTCAGGATGCTGCGACTAGGACCACTGAGGTCTACGTGCTGTGAGAGGAACATGGACTGGATAAATTGCAGCACACTGCAAAAGAGGCTGAGAGCACCAGTGGGACTGTGCTGCTGACACAGTGTTTTGCGATTGGAAGAGTCAGCCCAGTGTAACCTAGAGAAATGTGCAAGTGGGAAAGGAAGGCAAAGGGCAGCAGTCAGAGCTGGTGGCTGGGATGCACTCGACTGGCCTGATGCTGCCATCTTGGAGGATGGTAGAAGCTCCTCATGGTAAACGAAGAGAGTAAAGAAGATGAAAGAATCACCCCTGTCCTCTCCAGGCTTTCCACAGGACGCAGTTCACAACCTGACCATCCCCAGTGAGAACAGCTTCAGATTTCTGACCTCCAACCTGGATGGGAATGCTTTAAATCTGACAGTCAAAGCTGGTAAGTAGCTACACTTATGTATACTTTCTCTTCTTTATTACCACATCAGGTCCTGAGTTTGATCCCTGGGACCACACACACCACAAGTCAGGGTG
This sequence comes from Petromus typicus, assembly GCA_004026965.1. NCBI lineage: Eukaryota > Metazoa > Chordata > Mammalia > Rodentia > Petromuridae > Petromus > Petromus typicus. The sequence goes on from PVIR01004908.1 coordinate 67,098, forward strand.
TGGTGATTCACGTCTGTAGTACAAGCAGAGTCAGGAGGACTGCTGTGAGTTCGAGGCTCACCTGTGCTACCCAGTGAGCTCAGGGTCAGCCTGAACTACAAAGCAAGACCTTGTCTAAAAAAAAAAAAAAATGCCTGGATAGCTAATATTTCAGACTTTTAAATCCTCTGTCACAGCCTACTTTGTACAGCGAAGCGAAGACAGAGGCTTATCTCCGCAGAAAGGAGCGGGAGGGAAAGGCCTCAGCTTTGGCCGCAGAAACTCACCCTTTTGTGTATAGCCGCTCATGGCCTGAGGCCTTCCCTGGTTGCTTGTGTGGCCTGAGCGCTGTTCTACCACTTTGTTGTAATTAAACAAACTATATTCAGACGAAGAAGGTAAATGTGACATGAGCGAGGTGACCTGTTCGTGGAATCTGTTTCCTGAGCGTCATGGACCTGGCAGTAATTGACAGGAAAGAGTAAAGCGTTAAAGGGTCAGATGGCTACAGCATGCTGCTTCTGAAGGTCGTATTTATTGAGAGTCTAACAGGTCGGAGAGTGGTGTGCGACGGTACCCTGGAACCCGAAATGCATCCTGTAAGATATATACACAAAAGAATTAAAAGATTCTTATCACAGTGACATATGTGCACCCATGTTTATAGCAGCCCAATTTGTGATTGCTACATCTTGGAAACAACCCAAGTGTCCATCAACTGGAGACTGGATAAAAAAGCTGTGGTTCTTCTACAGAATGGAGTACTACTCTGCCATAAAAAACGATAAGTTTGAATCATTTCTACTTAAATGGATATACCTTGAGGATATCCTCATGAGTGAAATAAATAGGGCACAGATAGGTGGTACATATCGCATCTTTTCTCTGGTATGAGAAAATGAAGATGTAAATGAGTCCTAGCATTGTATGTTATATATTGTGAAATAGAAAATGATCAATGTAAAATAAGGAGAAAGGGGACAATGTTGAGATTGTAACAAAAAAGTAAGGAAACAAATTTTATTTATATGGGGGGTGGTAGGGTGGGTAGGACTATGGGAAAAAATGAGAATTAAGTTGTGTCTTATACTGGTACAAATCCCCATTATGGAGTGCAATCATGATGTCTATATTTAATGTACCAATAAAGATTAAAAAAAAAAAAAAGATTCGCTGTCAGCTGCGGCCGTGAATAGAAAAGAATCATGGGGGATGGGGCTAATCCAAAGCCAAGGGACAGCATCAGTCACTGGGCAGAGTCCCTCTGCTGAGGGGGAGGGCGACTGTGTCTCAGCATGGCCTCTGGGTTCCCATGCTGGCTGCTTCCCTGTCTGCCTACCGCCAGTGCCCATGGTCTACAGTGGGCTTTTGATCTGTCTGCAAAAGACACTCAACTCTACAGTCAAAATTATTCAAGAAAATGAACAAATGCAATTCACAGGTGTTGACATGTTAAATGGCAAAACTACTACCCACAAGTGCCCACCTCACTTGAATCTAGAATTAACCTACCAACCTACTGCCGCTCAAATTTACACTAAAGAGGAGCCTTCTTAGGGCTGCTTTGACTCTGGGTCAGTAAACTGTTCAGGGGCATCTGAGGTTTCAGTCAGGTGCAGGAATGTTAGATGGTGCCACTCCACACACCTTTGCTTGTTTCCAACTCAAATATCATGCTATGGTGCAGAATTTATTTGCCCAAACAAAATGGCACAGGCATCAAACACAAAAGGCAGATACATTTATTGAGCTGTGTGTGTGGTACTGGGGAAGTGAACCAAGGGTCATCACTAAGCTACATCCTCAGCCTATTTATTTACTTAGTTTTTACTTTATTATTTTTAGTTCTGACACAGTGTAGTATTAAGTTAATAATTGTCCAGCCTGGGTTGTAATTTGCGGTCCTTTTGTGTCAGCCTCTCAAGGTGCCAGAGTTACATGCACATGTCACTATGAATAATAAATTCCTAATCGCAGTTACTTTCATTTTTCTTCTTGGGGTTTTCTTTGCTTTTGGCTCTAGTTCTGCTTACTGTTTCTCTCAGGTCCTTTTTGCATGATCCTTTTGTTATACATTTATTAGTAGAAGTTTGTAGTGCATAATGATTTCACACTTTGTGGGGAGTTGGTACCTAACACATCTTAATTCTTATGTTCCCTTCTCTTTACCTCCTTAATTTCTCCCTCCAACTCTTGGATTGTCCTTAGGATGGATTAAGACCAACCTCTGAGCTGAACAGAAAATAGGTTTGTCATGAGCCTAGAAAAATCTGGGAGACGTGTATGTTTTCCTTTTATGGAGTCTCGGCCATGTGCAGAGAGCATCTCCTTCCAAAACCCTATCAGAGACTTACTAAGCCTATGCCAATATAGTGAAGAAACTTTGGAGGGAAAACACTACTGTCATCACTGATAAGGAAGAAAAAAGAAAGATCAAAAAATGTTCTCACAGAAGAATAACTCTCTAAAGGAAGCTTGTGTTACTTTTAAAATTAAACGATTCACAAAACACTTACTTAGGAGAGCTTTAAGACTCACACTACGAACTTGACCGAAGCTAACTGACCTATCTGCTTTGCTGGCATAACAAACATTTCAATAAATCCAACTCGTTTTGGATTTTAAAAGGTGCACTTTTTTCTTTTAGCTCTTATAAGTAAAATGGATATTAATATTGAAAAGAGCAGCAGGAGCCCTGTCTGATTGTGTGGAGGAACACCAGGATGAATATTTAATGCGCTGTCCACTTAGGGTGCTCTGAATAGAATTGCTGGCATTTGTCCAGCTCCAGAAAGAGGAGGGGGAGAGCGAGCTACATAGTGCTTATTTTAATGAGGTGAAATTATGTGGTTCAATAAAGCATGGCCATCTCACAAGGAGAGGAGAGGTCCGTGTTGGTGGGAGAATTATTGGTGACCCCTGTGCCAGCAGCCTTCGCTTTTTACCGTGGAGGCTGAAAGCCACTTTTATCCTTCATTCATCATTTCCTGCGACACCTTCCAGCAAGAAAACTGGTCTCAGGCAGATGAAAGGAAGACGTCTGGAAGTGTTTCTTACTCTCTCTGTTTAATAAAGAGGAGTAGTCTGTTTAAAATGTATCTGAAGATGATCTGAAAGTTACCTAAGATTTTTATTCTGCTTTTCCTTAGCTGTTCCTTGACCCTCTGTCCACCCCCTTTTTTCCCCTCTTGGATTCTCTCATATGTAAATCACACACATCCAGGCATGCATTTATATGTGTGCATACATAATCTACATGCATGCGTGCCTTCTTGTTGCTTGTGTCTGTGTGCGTTACAACACCAAGAAAGTGACCTGAGTTTATCATACACTATTTATATATTTTTCAGTTGTTCAAAGGAAGATCCTGGTTTTTTTTCAAGATGTGTGTGTATATGGGGATTAAGACTGAAGGAGGAAAATCTCAAGTTTCAAGCCCCGTCAGGGAAGCTTAGTGACATACTATACCTGTCTCAAAGTATGAAATAAGAAAAGTTTATGAGGATTAAAAAAGTAAAATATGCTGGAGATGTACCACAAGTGAAAGGCCAACCCACAGTACCAAATAAATAAAAAAAAAAAACTTTCAAGGGACCTTGTATGTATCTAATACCATATGGTAAAGTCATGAATATTTATAAATTCTACTACTTTTAAAATGTCTGGCCAAAACCATTATAATCAGTGTGCTCTGAACCAAAATGAAGAAAAAACTGTAATGTCAAAAAACATTTAACATGTAAATTTTTCCAAAACATCAATAACAGAAAATTAGTATTTTAATACAATGTAAAATATTTGTGTCACAAAAAGAGCAATATACAAAGTCCAAGAATTCCTGAACAAAATAGTCATGTTCTACTGTCTAAAAATATACTAAAAGGGCCTGGGGTTTAACTCAGTGGTTCTGGTATTTGATTCACAAATGCAAGATCCCAATATATAAAAAAAAATAAGTAATTATAATTAGCACCTAAAAACATAACTAAAACTCCTAGTACATAAAATATTGACTTAATAAATATGCAGGAATTAAATCCAAAACATAGCATTCATTGTCAATAGAATTGCAAAAAAAAAATAAGTGGTGCTTTTTTCTCGCACTCGGAGGGCAGTTTATACTCATCTGCCATTGTGTGTGTGTGTGTGTGTGTGTGTGTGTGTGTGTGTGTGTGTGTGTGTGTTTATAACAATGAAACTTTAAGGAATTGCTTCATAGGAATAAAGAAGTATTTTACTTTTTTTATTTCCAAATTACTGTTCACATATGAAAAATAAAACAGTCAGAAATACAAATTAGTCCTCATATATCATCAGGAAAAAATCTATTCATCTGTAAGGAAAAATGTTTCAAAATTTGTTGTTAAAATTCAAAAGCTGCTCATAAAGCATGTGGCTCTTGGCTTTTTTATAATACAGAAAATCTTTTCATCAGGATAATTTTTTTCCTGAATAGTTGGACTAAAGATTTTTTTCTTTCCTAAATACTTCACATAATCTTTAAGAAAAACAAACACAAACAAACAAACAAAAAAAACGACAACAACAAAAAACATTAAAAAGGGAAAGATTATGGGATAGATGGAAGGGAAGCAAATGACAGAAGACCTATTCCAAAGTTGTAGTGACATCATCAACAGAAGCCCAAAATGGAAGGAGAGCAAGAGGAAGTTGAAAAAAAGAAGAATGAGAAGGAAGTGAAGGGGGAGGAGGGAGTGTGGGAGGGCCAAGCACCAGAGATCGCGGAGCACCTTAACATGGCGCACTTCTGTCAGGTCAGTGTCTTCGTAGTGTCCTGCAGCTTCTCTTATCCAGTCTCACTAAGTTGCAGCTCTGACCTCTCTGAGCTGCCATATCTTCTTTCTAGGCTCACTTGTAGGTGACAGAACTTAATGACTTATGGTTGGAGGACTGAATCTCTCAGCCCATGAAAGTTGTTTCAGTTCTTGCAATTTTGTTTTCACTACACCGCAATGGTTTCTTCTTTCCATCCAGTAGAGCGATGAGTTTCTTTTGGTGCTTTGGTCTCTGGTTTCTAGGTTTGCTTTTGGAGGCCTTGCCTGATGAAGTCACTTACCCAGGATAACCCTGTTATGCCTGAACGTGAGGGCATTTCATTTGTGTCCGTACTTACAGCAACAGAATTCCCATATCCTTACCTTAGGAAGGAACATAATCAGAAGAGTGATAATTAACCTTATGTCACCATAATCTCTTAACTGGAAGCAAATTAAAACTCTCACCTTTACCCCACATGACAAGGAAACATACACTAGCACAACATCCCTAGACCCCTGGGGTACAACCTTGAACGAAGCATGTGACAGCAAAGTACTTCGAGTTCCTACATCAGACTGTCCAACTTGGCCTTATCTGTCTACTTGTGGCATGCAATGGAATTTGAAAATATACTTGTCACTTCACTAGAGAAACTATAACTAAGTCCTTCAATTTCTATGAGTAATGATCCCTGAAAAATTTGATGATTTTCAGAAATATGTTGTCTGCTGTGTTACACATGCTCTATCAGTCAAAATAGTGTAGCAGTTATGAGAGGGGAGAGAAGAGACATTTATTGAAATGAAAACATGTTATGGGTCTTTAGCTAGATTGTGTCTCAAGAAATATAATAAAGATCAGCTGTTTCTGTTAAATGTTTTTAACTCAAAGAATGGACCATACATCAATTGAAACTCTGAGGAGTTTGTTTGAAATGCAGAATCTCAGGCTCTGCACCAGCCTTGCTGGTTCAAAGTATTTTTATCTTTTTTTGTAACAAAACTGGAGATTCATATGCCATCAGTGTTGGGGAAGTTCCCTGGGAATTCCTGCACTCAGATTAAATCTGTTCTTTCGTGCCTCTGGGCCTTTGAACATATTTGCCTGATTAAAACAATGGATTATACCTAGCAAAATTTTCCAAGTTCTATTCAAATCTTTAATGATACCTACCTAAACATGCCTGACTATGACAGACTTGGAAACCAGAAGAGGAGGAGAACAGTGACACCAAAGACATAAGTATGTCTTTTGTTTCTTTTTTTCTTTCTTTCTGCATTTTTTTTTTGATCAAGGCATTCACAGAATCGACTCATACTTCTTCTTTTGTACTCCATACAAGACAGATAAAAGCTGAATAAAGCAATTAAGTCAGTTGGAAATGGCATCCCATCCTGGGGTAATGTGATGAATTAGGATGCATTTTCAGACTATAAAGTATTTTTCTTAACTTCATCAGCCATTAGAAGAAAAAGAAAAGAAAGCCCGGGACAATATAAGACAGCCAGTGCGTCTCACCATTCCATTCCACAGATACTGGTACAAGTGACGGGCACCTAGATGTGATGTGCTGCAAGTATTTGAAATTGGATTTCCACAGACATTTTGCCTGAAGAAATTCCCCTCAAATTATAGAAAAATCATATTATATACCAAATATATTAAAGATTCAAAGTCTATGGCCTTATAAAATATTAAAGTCAATAAGAAAAATGCATAATAAGATGGAAAGCTTCATTTAAAACAATTCTTTCAGTATTTTATATTTGTCAAGGAAATTATGATTTTTGCTATAATATCTTTGCAAATAAAGTGCAGTCAAACAGTAAGTGTTCAGCCTAATAACTGTACTTTCAGTTTTATACTTTGACCAGTAAATGTGCTCAAAACCAGCAGTGTTCTGGGAAAATCTACTCAGTAGCATCAGCCATCGACACCTGCCCGCTCAGGCACCGGAGCAGGGACTCAAGTGGCCATATCCTCTGAGAGCCTCAGGGTCACGCAGGGAAATGTTATCAAGCTTAAAAGTCAGTGCTATGACTGACAAACAGCACATTCTCAATGCTTTATTTTCTTTTATTGTTACACGTTCACTGTACATAATGATTACTTTTATCATGAGAAGTGGATACAGGTATGTAGCACATAATGTTCTTTTGTATGTCCCTATTCTCTCCGCTTTCTTTTCTTTTTATCTGTCTCTTTCCCACTTACAAAATATCTATTTCCTGTTTCCTATTATTTTTTATTTTGTTCTTTATTATACTTTTGGCTTTTCACATAAGAGAAAAACTGTGCAATATTGAAATTTCTGTGCTGCTTTATTGCATTCAGTGTTATGGTCTCAAGTTACTGCTATAGACTTGTAAATATGTGTCTCAAAATCTTACCTTTGCTTAGTTTCTCTGTACAATATATTTAACTGTAAGTGCCTAAAGCTTTACGTTCTACTGCCACATGTGTGGTAGTTTGAGATTACAGTGGATGTCATCAAATGTGCTGATAGCAATAGACAGCTTGCAGCCCACTTATGCCTGGCATTCTGAAAATGACTGAAACAAACATTTTGTCATACCTATCCATGATTCCATTTTTTCTTTCACTTAATAAAGAATATTTGAAAGAAACAATAGCACAAAATTTTTTTAAAAACAGTATGGCATTGCAATTTTTTGTTAGCAGTGAATGATAATTGCTCTAGATAAGTTAGAAAAATGAAACATGCTTTCAAAACTGATTTTCACATCACTATAACTGTGTAAAAGAGAAAAACAAAACAAATCCAACTTTCTAAATCTGTTTGGTCTGGTTTGGCTAGGTGTTAGCCTAGTCCAACAAGTCTTACTATATGTACCCAACATGCTGGTATCATAATAGATTTCAAGGACATACAAGAAGCTTTCTAGTACATTTCAAGGAACTTTAGATATGATTTCTACCCTAAGATATGTAGCACCCAAAGAAGATCAGAGTAATACAGACCAAACACAGACGTCACTGCAGCCTACTTGAAATTCATTTTTGTGCATCATGCTATCACATGCCAAGTTTTATCAAGTGAACAGAACTTTTTCTAGAAGCATTGACTAAAGAAGTCGTTGGCAAGTGCAGCAGCCCTGGAAAGTGTGATTCCCATTTTTTCATTTATTTTGCTGTTGTTTGGTTGGCTGCTGAGAGATTGAAACTGGGGCTTCCTACAGTCATGTCCAATCCTTTTCATTTTATTTTGAGACAGACTGTGTCTGAGTTCCCCAGGTTGGCCTTGTATTTTTTATTCTTCTGCCTCAGGCACTTGAGTGTCTAGCTTTGCAAGTGTGCGGCAACATCACTAGAGTGCTCAGTAGTTCAGGTGTGTATCTATATTAGTTAACGATTTCAGAGTTCTTTTCATTACAGAGTTTTTTGGCCCACGTCAAAATAAGGAAGGCGTGGCTTCTTTAAAGAATCAGGAACAAGTAAAAGAAGAAAGAGTCAGACTTTCCTGAATAGGGAGGGGCATGGTGTGAAAGTAGAGATTGGGTATTGTTAGTTCACTGGCTGCTCATTTGAAGAGATTTCATCAATAGTTCCACGGAAAGTCTACCCCAGAGACCAGCCACCCCACTGACTGCTACTTCTCTGGGAAACTGTACAAAAAGCAGATGACATGTCCCAGTGAAGTGAACCAGTAGGCAGTTGATAGAAGTCACTGGCTTTGTGGGGTCAATATTATTTGGCACTAGCCTCCTTGCAGGGTCTCTGAGCCAGAGAACGATGAAAACAGACCCCTCAGGAACAACAAGAGACTCGTCCCCTGCATTGTTCTACTTTCTTTCTCACCGAACAGGGAAGTTTAGATGCTTTTTTATTGCAGTAGGCATCTCAGTACTAAGATAAGTGCTATTCTTCTTTTTAATAAATTGAGTTTATTGGTACACTTTAAGTATACATTATATGCACACAATATATATCTTTATTCTCATTTTTCCCATTCCTCTGCCCTCCCTTTAACTCCCTTGTATGCATAAGGTTTGTTACAGGGGGTTTTTTTTAATGTTTTTTTTTTTTTTTTTTTT
>PVIR01004909.1:0-75553 GCA_004026965.1 Petromus typicus
TGATTTGCAACCTGGCTAGTCATTTTCTACATAGACAAACTTTCTTGGTACCCCTATATAAAATCTTCCACCCCATTCTACTTAGATTGGAGGAGAGAACTTGGGATTGAATCAAAGACTTTTGCCTTGAGCTACCTCCTCAATCCAATTTTAATTTTTTATCATAAGACAGTCTCACAAAGTCTCTAAATTACCTTGGCTGGACTCACACTTACAGTCCTCCTGCCTCAGCCCCTCTAAGAGCTGAGATTACAGATGTGCACCACCACATTAAACTTTAACCAAGATTATATCTATCTATCTATCTATCTATCTATGTCATATATATGACATATATATATATATGAATGTTGAATGTCATGGTTTTTGCCACTAAGTATTTATTAAAATTTTAAATTACTATTCTTTTCTATTTAATATTTTATATTTACTTATTTTCTTAATATGAGTTCTGTGAATAGAGGCTTTATTTTCAAACTTGCATTCTTGTCTAAATATGTGTTAGAGAAAATGTCCAATATTCCTCTCATGATGAGTCTCTGTTTGATCTGGCTTTTGGTTCCAGTTTATTCCCATAACTCTTCCCATAACTCTTCTTCCCATAACCTCCTTTCAGGTTCTGTTTCAGTGTCTTGAAAGTTACGTTCCCAAAACCACCACCCTTGTATTTTGCAACATAATATTCTCTTCTTTTGCTTCTTTCATCTGTTTTCCATGATCTGTATAGTTTTGTTTATCTAGTGGTATGTTATTTGTTTGTTCACACTCCATACATTTTATGTAAAATGTGGTAAGTGTTTCAAGTGTAAGGAAGAAAAGTGAATATTTTTTCTTTTTAGCTTTTTTTTAAATAAAGGAAATTTTTACATTATAACATATGCATAACATTGATAATCAAAGATAATTTTATGTTAATGAGCAACATGTAAGTGAAAGTCATTGCTCTAATAATCTTTTCAAAAATTCTACAAGGTAGATATTGCTAGTATCTCTTTTTTATTGGAGAATAATAAATAGACACAAATGATTCAACTTTTCAAGGTGAAAAAATAAATCCATCAGAAAATCCTCTTACAAAAGTTGAGAATGCACATTTTTTAAAGCAAGTCTTATTTATTTATTTTAATGAAGAACGATGCTGTATTTTAAGTGGGACAGTTTAGATATGAATTTCAAGGAGCAACCTGATTATCATGTAAGCATAGATAACTTTTTCTTTGTGGAATGTATAAAGTGAATAGTTGAAGTCATTGGAAGACTCTGGAATGTACAGTAGTAATACCATAATCACAATATGCATATGATAGATATTTTGTGTAAGTGAAAGCAAGTTATAGAATAGTATGATCTTATTTTCACAGAAAATTGATATAATGTAGAAATGTATAGAACTAAATAAAATATGAGCACAACATATGAACAGTGTTCATCCTATATTGCTAGTGTCAAACAAATACAAGTTGAAGGGAAACGATGATTATAGTTACTTTTTAATACTTTTATTGGTTTTATTTGATTATTTTACTAGGTATTCTTTCTAAATTAAAACTAAACAGTATTGTTTGGAGATTTTAGAAAAAAATAAAGTTTGATTCTCATGTTTCTATTTAAATGTATAAGCAAAATATATCTATCATTTATTTAATTGGAACACAGCACATAAGGATGGCATATAACTAAATCATTCCATATTATGCATTGCCCCATGTGATGAATACTCCTCTGTCAGGGCTTTGCATCAGTCTTAATATTCATAGTGAACTTACTACTGAAAGATTGGGAATTTTTTCTTATCTTAATTTAAATAGGAAATAATAATGAATTAGGGCATTATAAGCTCCTGCTGAAATTATATCACTATGCAACAGCAGATAAGTCATGCTGCATCTTTTCAGCTCCAAGATCAGAAACATAATGTAGTAAATTCCCATTTTAATGGAATTGAAATTTGCTATATTTTTAAAAATACCAGTAACACCTAACTCCTTGCATTTTTCAGTATCTCTGTAAATATTTGCACAAATAAGCTTGCTTGAAACCCTATGCTTACTATGAAACCCTATGTTTACTATTAATCAGGCCATGGTGTAATTTCTATTCTAATGTTTCTCTTCTTATGTTCCTTATAAGCAACATTGAGATGATATTATTTTCTCATTGAGGTTATTCTACGTACTAAAACAAGTCCTAAGTGATAGGATAATGCAGATTCAGGATATAGCAAATTTTAAAAATTAGTTTCTTTCATTGTTTCCTACCCCTTGAAAAGTTACTAAACTAAAAACAACAACAACAACAACAACAGCAGCAGCAGCAGCAACAAAAAAACTATATCAGATGAATTCACCCTGGATATGTATCGGTTACACAATTTATATCCTACTTTATTTCATAAGGTATGAATTCTAATCACTGAACAATATAGTGCCTAGGATAACATAAAATCAATAATACACTATGGTAACATGAGACAATGTAAAGTTTTACTTAGACAACTTAAGTTTAAATCTTGACTTGCAACCAAGTATCTCAGACCTTCTCATTTCTTGTTTCCAAAGATCAAATAACTATTTAGAGAGGTGGTTTAATCTATTGGTTAATATTATAGATACTGAAATTGATATTCTTTAATTCAAATCTTAGTATCTTCACTTCTATAGGTATGATCTTGAACAAATTCCTTAAATTGTGTGTCTAAGTTTCCTTATCTGTCGATCAAAAACTATACTGCTACCTTCATTATGGATATGACTGAGATGTAAATAAGATAATATTTATGACTGCATTGATATAATATGCATATTTATATAAAATGTTTCTTCATAGAATTATTTTTGCCTTTATTTGATTTTTGAGAATTTAAGTTAACACATATTAATAATGGTATACTGTATTTCTCATGCATTAGATATCATTATTAATTTTGGATGCTATTCTTCATACTATGTCTTCATTTTCAAAAACATAACAGAAATTCACTTGAAACCCAGAACTGAAAGTGTTTGAGGTTCTGACAAGGTAAAAGATGCATTATTCATGTGAAAATAGAATATTATTTCAAAATGTTAAATTCATACCTACTTCATCAAAATTATTAGGAGCTTTCCTGCAGAAAATATCTCCAAGAATTTTTTTTTTTTTTTTAGGTTTTCATAGACAGGGTCTTGCTTTGTGGTTTAGGCTGGCCCTGAGCTCAGCCTCAAACTCACATCACAGCAATCCTCCTGCCTCTGCCTCCCGAGTGCTGGGATGACAGGTGTGAGCCACCACGCCCGGCACTGTGGTATGTGGTACTGATTCCTGCTGGGTGTGAGTCTCCATGCCCAGTATAGGTATGTGGTTACCGGGGAATCGAACCGGGTCCTTGCGCTTGCAAGACAGGCGCTGGAACCACTGAGCTAACTCCCCGGCCCTCTCCAAGAATTTTTGAAAGTAAAGTGAAAAAGATAATACTGCCAAATAATTGTTCTTAACTGTATCATATTTTTTAACCAAAAAGGAAGTGGATCTTATCTTTTTCAACAATTTTAGTACATTTAAAGGAGAATAAACTGTTCTTTTCAGTAAAACTATTTTATTGATAGAGCTAGCTAATAAATTTTATTTTCTTTATGCATAAAAATAGGTGAGATACTAATTCTCAACATAAATTCAACATGGTATCAGAAATGTGAACAATTAGTCTAATTTATAGCACTGGTAAGAGAAAATAAGGAGCTAAAAGGGCCGTCAGAGTGGGTGAGAGGGAGCTGAACATGACCAACTACATTATACACATTAGATCCTCCCAAAATATGAAACGAAGGATAAAGGTGGGGCCCTGGAGGTTATGGCTGGGAGGATTAATGAATATATATTTATGTACTAATCCGCCAAAATGAAACTCATTGATCTGCATAACAAATATGTAGTAATAATATGAGAAAACAAAAAAAAAATTCCTTCATATATCTAAATTATTGAAAGTAGAAAATGTCATTTAATCTTTATTAAAATTTAAATTTTTAGGGCAAAGAGAAAACAGTATAATCATAACTGTGACCTTTCTGACATAGAGATGGTCTAATTTGCAATTCATATAACCCACATAATTTTACTTGTCTTTTTATAAACTTATTTAAATGTAAGTATACATTCCTGGTGTGGTCCTAATTGTAACTGATATTAGACAAATACATCAACTAAAGATTATAATGAACTAAATTATTAGAAATCAGAGGGTTTTGCATTAAACATGACTTTGACATTCACTCCTGGTGTAGAAGTATGAAATCGTATTCTTTATCTAAATCCCTTCCCTGTAGAGTAGAATCTGCACATAATAATACAGTATTTCTCATGTTCATATTTTCCACCAGAAACTCTAAATATTCAGGGAATTATCCTAATTTCAAGTCTTCAGTAATTTCTGTTATATTATATTGAACTTGTTCAATAATTTTGATAGAATATACTTTTCTGAATTATGAAACTTAGAATGAAATATTACAGAGTTACAAGTCTAATTGTATTATTATATCATTAAAGAACACACTATTATTATATCGTTAAAGAATTGTATTATTATATCATTAAAGAACATATGCCTAACATATATATATGTATATATATGTATATGTACATGTATATATGTATGTATGTATGTATGTTAGTATATACTTAAATGTCCACTACATATATTTTATCAAACTTTAAAAGTCTTATATATTTTTTTTAAGGTTTTTGAGACAGGGTCTCGCTTTGTGGTTCAGGCTGGCCCTGAGCTCAGCCTCAAACTCACATCACAGCAATCCTCCTGCCTCTGCCTCCCGAGTGCTGGGATTACAGGCGTGAGCCACCACGCCCGGCACTGTGGTGTGTGGTACTGGTTGCTGCTGGGGTGAGTCTCCACGCCGAGTATTGTTATGTGGTTACCGGGGATCGAACCTGGGTCCTTGCGCTTGCAAGACAGGCTCCGGAACCACTGAGCTATATCCCCAGCCCTAGAAGACTTATTTTTAATGTAATGCAACTTCCTCTTAGCTATGTAGATCATCATGTACAGGGTCTTTGAGTTTTCCTGACTATATGATGGGAATATATAGGCTTTCCTATTAAACATTAAAGGTGCTCTCACTAGCTTTTTCCATACTTCATTCCATTGCTATTTTTCTACATTTTATTAGATCACATTAAAATACAGTTATAGTCCAAATGCCACATGTCTTTCTACTCAGCATTTCTCCAAAGTCATTTTAAAATCTTAAATCCAAGGGAACCTTGGAAATAGATTATATGGTCAACTAAATTATGCAAACTCTGTTTGCTTCATTCCAGCTTTATGCTGTGTATTACACCAGATTGAAAAATGAGATAGAAAGAAAATTAATTATCCTTCAGGAGTGTTATCTGCTTTATTAGTCATAGGAATGGTTACTTTGTCAGTGTTCATCAAGCCTTGTGGGCCACCTGTTGGAAAGTATTTCTTCACTTGTTAAGCTTCACTTAGTAATGTGCTTTTTAAATAGGGACATAAGTCCTTCTTTTGCAATATTCCAACTTGGTGTTTTCTATAATGAATGGTAAAAAAATTCTGTTCATGTTGAATCTACATACAGTTTACAGTATTTTTAATATATCTTTTTTTTTTTTTAGGTTTTTTGAGACAGGGTCTCGCTTTGTGGTTCAGGCTGGCCCTGAGATCAGCCTCAAACTCACATCACAATCCTCCTGCCTCTGCCTCCCAAGTGCTGGGATTACAGGCATGAGCAACCACGCCCGGCACTGTGGTATGTGGTACTGGTTGCTGCTGGGTGTGGGTCTACACACCCAGTATTGTTATGTGGTTACTGGGGAATTGAACCCGGGCCCTTGCGCTTGCAAGACAGGCACTGGAACCATTGAGCTAACTCCCCGGCCCTAATATATCTTTTTGATCTACAGTTAGTTGCATCCTTGAAAATTTTCTGAGATTGTATTTTCAGATTTTCTTAAAACTACTACTATATTGAGTTGAAATTGTAAGACTTAAAATTACTGAAGAAATAGAAATGTCTATGTTGTACAACACATGCTACTAGGAAAGATGTAGACCCTCATTTTTTACATGTGAAATTTGAAAACGTAAGTTATATTAAATATATAGCTGAAAGTAAAGCCTAAAGTGTGGCATGGGAACAACATAGGAGTCTTCAGAATACTGTTGATATTTAAAGCAATGCAACTGCATGTGATCTTTAAGAATGTTCAAATATAGTAAAGAGGTTGAAAAAGAAAAATATTAGTGTGAATCATTCTAGTATTAAAAGGTCCATAACACAGGAAGGGATCCACAAAGAGGACAAGGAAGAGAAGTCAATAAAATGAGAAAATAGAAATTTGTGGATTTTAAAGTCTGAGGGAAGAAAATATTTCATACCACAAGCTTGGTGGAATTCCATATTTAATTGTAGCTGTGAAACTTGCCATTTTATTGTCAATATTTTGTGGCACCTTGTTATTTGAACTCGTAGTATTTTACTGACATACCTTAATAAATCAGTAAGTAAGCAGGCACATCTAAATAAGTAAAGTACTATATCTGACATGTTAACATCTATCCATTATTAGTGATATGCTAAGAATTAAACTCAGTGCATTGTAAATTGTGGTACCACGGGTTGAGCTTCGGAGCTTATGTTTGCCAGATGACAGAACCACCAAGTTAAACATGCAGCCCATTAAATCTTAAAAGATCTTATGGTCTAGCCAAATAAATAGCCAATTTCCCTTAAATTTTGCTCCACAAAGTGAAAAAAATGTGATGAAAAGACACCAGAAATGGAACTTTTAGAAAGATTTAGACTATTAAGTATTTCAAGAGAATACCTACTTCAGAGTATGAGATTGCAGTACAAGTGTGCAGTTGTCAAGTATATCCAGGCATTATTTGCAGCATGAGAGAACAAATTACATTTCACATACTGTGTATTGATATATGCAGGGTCAGGAGTGTTGTGCAAGAATTGCAGAAGATGGACCTGCAAGGTATAAGTAGCCGGGTGCTGGAGCAGGTGCACATGCTGAAGCACTGTGAAAAGTCCCTGAGAGTGATGGGAATCAGTGCATTTTACATAGTATAAAAGCCATTTATTTAAGAAAAACACTGTATTGATGCTTTGGAGATTAAACAGGCAAAACCATATCAGTGAGTTATTGTACTACCTTGATGAGAATTCTAGGAGATACAATCCACATAAAGAAAGTACACATCTACAGAAAGGGTGAATTCATACTGTATTGGATAGAAAGGAGAAGGAATCTTACATATCTTGGTAATAGCGTTTAAGGTAGACAAATCTGGATATTGATCAGGTGTTAATGAGAAATAAAAACACAGAAGAAAACGCAAATGGCATGTATGTTTAGGTGTACATATGCCCTTCCATTGTGTGTGAAAATTGAAAAAAATAAGATGGATTCAGCTTCACGAAATTGAGTTTAGGCTATAACACATGTAACAAAACAAATGATAACGAATATGCAAATGAAATTTCTTACTAGGCTCAGAGAATGTGATACCATTAATCCACAGGTGATATGTGAAGCAAAGAGAATGAAGTAGAAAACGGAAAGAGAAATGAAAGCTGTATAGAAAAATAGACAATGAAACCAAGGAAGAAATTGATCAAGGACAGTACACACCAGAAGTACACTGCAAAAAAGTATTATGAAGGAAGAAAAAAAGAAGTAGAGATTTGGGTTTAAAAAATCAGTTTATGTTTCTATAATTAAGGAATGATAAGTAGTATTAAATAATTGAAAGAAATCCAGGAAAGAGGATTAAAATATGCAAAAATGGGGGCCGGGAAGTTAGCTAAGTGGTTCCGGCGCCTGTCTTGCAAGCGCAAGAATCTGGGTTCGATCCCCGGTAACCACATAACAATACTCGGTGTGGAGACTCACGCCCAGCAGCAACCAGTACCACACACCACAGTGCCAGGCGTGGTGGTTCACGCCTGTAATCCCAGCACTCTGGAGGCGGAGGCAGGAGGATTGCTGTGATGTGAGTTGGAGGCTGAGCTCAGGGCCAGCCTAAACCACAAAGCGAGACCCTGTCTCAAAAAATAAATAAATAGGGCCGGGGAGTTAGCTCAGTGATTCCGGCGCCTGTCTGGCAAGCGCAAGGACCCGGGTTCGATTCCCCGGTAACCACATAACAATACTGGGTGTGTAGACCCACACCCAGCAGCAACCAGTACCACATACCACAGTGCCGGGCGTGGTTGCTCATGCCTGTAATCCCAGCACTTGGGAGGCAGAGGCAGGAGGATTGTGATGTGAGTTTGAGGCTGATCTCAGGGCCAGCCTGAACCACAGAGCGAGACCCTGTCTCCAAAAACCTAAAAAAATAAATAAATAAATAAAATAAAAATAAATAAATAAATAAATAAAAATAAAAAATAAATTATGCAAAAATAAGCACACAGTTTTGTAATAGATCACTGTTCCTTGAGAAATTGGTAAAATAATTGCCTTTTAATTTGCTGATAGGTATTAATAATATTGACCATGTTAATATATTGTTGGTAACAGCTGCAAAGTGGTTATTTATGATGTATGAGATTATTTGAAGTTCGTTCACTTTTAATTATAATTTTAAAAAACATCCCAAACTTTATGATTTTTTATCATCAGTGAATGACTTAAAGTCATATTTTTAATGAGCTTCTACTCAAGTGAATTCTACCTGATTTTACTGCATTGGTAGTATAGTAGTACCTTCCTTGCTAACTTGTCGGCATGATACAAATTTAAAATGTTCTTACTTTATTGTTTTATAAATGTAAAAATATTTCAAGTATCTTTATTCATTCATTTATTTAGTAAATCTAAGTATAAATAAAATAATGCCTAAAATTACAGGATCCAATGCTAAGTTACACATATTACAAGTTAAATATCTTCTGCAAACTCTCCATTTTTTCTCAACATTTAAATCTTGTTTTCCCAGTTACTGAGTATGAAATTTAAATAGTTTTAGTCTATGTTTGTTAGAATTTTTGACGATGATACAAATATTCTAACCTGTCTTGACCAGCTTGAAAAATTCTAGCCACATGGGAATACTGAATACATGAAATGTGGTAGTTCATGTGACAGTTTAAACTTAATTGAATAGAAATCGAAACTTGAGTGGTTGCATATAGCTGCCAATGAGTGATTCACTAAAACTTAGAGTACTTACATGTTAGGGATTATTAAAAGACTGTTGATCTACTAGTAATCCATTTAATTCTTCTAAGACATGTTATATGGGTGTGCTTTTCCGTTTTAGAATTCAAGAATTGAACATTGGAGGTTAAATGACAGACTTCATAAAAAAAAGGATTATCTATGTTTTGTAAACTAAGCAATTGCTAGAACCAGTCATTGACCTAAATACTTAACCCTAGCCTTGTAATAATACTAATCAATTAAATTCCTCTTATCAGTAGTTTTATCCATACATTGTTCCCATCTTTCTGATAAAATAAACAGTCCTGAAAGATGTTAGGTATATTAGGAAATAAGGAGGAAAAAGAGATATGAGCTCAACAGGACAGGTTTATTTTAGAAAATGTCTGACAGGGGCCATACTGGTAGTTTACCAGAGTAGCATTTCTCCTCAAAGGGTCGTGACAGGGAGCGTTCAATGGGGGAAAGCTGTGGAAACCTGCCAAAGACAGGGTCTGAGCAATGGTTGCCTGAGGACGAGGCCGGGGCGGGGGGTGGGGGTCCCTAAGGGAAGGGCTCTTACAGTAGCAGAGCTGATTCACCAGGGTGGTGGCGGTTTAGAGTGGTCTCAGGTCAACCCAGGGTGGCAGTAGTCTGATTCCTTCAGGGTAACTTTCTCAAGGGAACAGTAAGGAAACAGGGTATCGGATTTCCCAACTTGCTGTCTTCATTGTCAAATATTAGTATGTCCTGAGAAGAACTAAGAAAGGTCAGTGCTATTCAGCTAGGTCAGGAAAAAATATTAATATATTGTGGTCTTTCAGTATTTCTCCACCCCCAAGAAAAAACAAGAAACACTTTAACCTTTCCTCCCCCTTCCTATCAACAAAAAAACCCCAGCTCAGATCCACAGAAAGGGTTAATATTTAAGAGTCTCAACACTTAAAACAGGAGAATTAAATAGTGGAAAATGGGACAGAGTCTATTTTGAATTTGTTGACAAGTGACTTAGGTCAGAGCTCACTGCTACATTTTTTTGTATTTATTAGTGTGTCTTCCCCTCACCTGCTTCTCCTTTGTTTATCACTACACCTGTATTTGGCTGACAGAGGAGATTAATGCTACCTCTAGAGAGAATGTTTCCACTTTTCACTGAGAGAAATGTTTCCTTCTTTCTGTAGGAAACTTGGCGATATTACTGTGCTGACATTCTTAGTCTTCCTGACTAAATATCGCTCAAATCATAAGTTTTGGCAGCGCTGTGTGTTACAGATTGATATTTTAATATGAGTCTTTCTTCAATAACTTAATAGATGACATTTTACAAGCTAAAATGATTTTTTGCCTTCTCACACTAATTTTGAATCACTGAAAATCTATAATTATACCAATTAAGCACTAAATGTATTGCTTTAAAAACACAATATACTGTGATTAGTTGTCATAACTCTAAATTTCACTGAGTTCAAATTATGATTTATTAGAGCTGAACTCATTTCTTATCTAAGTTTTTTTTTTTTTAATTTGATTGATTGACCATATTGTTATTTGGACTCTGACAGAGCATGGAAGAATATTGTGCATGAGACATTAATCAGGAAATTATGCATTGCTTTCACAACTGGACTTTACTTTGTAATACTGTATTAGCTCTTAACATGCAAATTATTTTAGGTAATTACCTCATTTTTCAGTGGCCATTTGATGGATAGAAGTTTCATGCAGATTCTTCCGTGTAATTTAAAATCTCGTGGTGATTTGTTTTTCTTCTTCTTTTTCATAAAAATCCCAGTTTGAATTGTCACGCATCAAACTCATGAATCCATTTGTGGAAAACTACAGTTGTAAAGGCTCAGTTTTCCCAGTTCTTTTTAACCCTAGGAAAAGCGAGAAATTTGATCAGCAGTTCAAAAAATAAATTTTTATTCTTGCTATTGAGATAAGAACTGAAGTATCTTTTACCCATAGATAGATCAAGATGCATATTTAAACTGTCTTTCTAGGCAGGTCAGCCACAAAATTGCTACTAGTTTCTACTTTAAAAAAACTTAAATTACCAAATAAAAATTTCACATTGCAAATGAATGCCTCTATTTTCCAGTTTTGATATTAAATAGTGCAGCAACATATTCAAAATAATAGGTTCAATTAATATTATCTTATGGTAATTTCAAGTATGTAGACTATTATTAAGCATCATAGTTGTAGCTTTTAAGCTCATATAATACCTTACGAGATTGCTTATTAAGTTTTCATATATATATATATATATATATGTTTGAACTGTCTAGAATTTTTAGATCATTCTTTCTCCATATTTTTCAATCTAGCCTGTCATATAATCGTGAATATTTGTTGTGATCTTGTCTATTCAGAAACCTGTTACTGTAAAATAGCTTCCCCATAAATGTCAAGTAATGTAAAATTGAATGCCTATATTTAAATAGATTTTAACAGATAATAAAACTCTTCAGATTAAAATGGTTTCATTCAGAGAGGCAGACAATTCTTTCCACAGTATGCAATTTATGTGTCATATAAAATACAATTGTTATGTAAAATACAATTTAAAAACTACTTTTTTAAAAGCACAAGTGAAAGGGATCTATTGAATTAAACAAAAAATCTAGTATTCTTATGGCAGTGATAGTTGAAAATGTGAGATCTAATGACAAAGTACAAACTTATATTTTCTAAACATGGCTTTGACTAGATAAGCTTTTTGCTAATGTCTGTGAGGTTTTTCTTTTTTTCCCCCAGAGCTCCAAGCTATCAAAACAGAGTTTTTACTCACAACCTAGCTGTTCTTCATTTGAGGGAAAACAAAGGAATTAAAAAATTTTGACACAGTATGATATGAAGCATAAAGGAAAATTGCTTTTCCATTTACAGTCGTGCATTTGGCACCTTATCGCTGAGCACTCAGATCTATCATAGCTTACAATTGGTTCAACAGCACAAAGAATGTATCTTGTCTCTTGAGATAACAGGTACTGACAGTCTTTCCCTCACTAAGTATTAAAATGGAAGTGTAAAATTAGATATCCAATAAATAGGATTGTTTTAGGAGTGCTTTGTACTAATAAATATTCAGCAGTCTTCACCAGGGGTTCGCAGTAGGAAGCACAGAAGTTAAAGTTAAGCAAGGTGGACAAAGAGCTTATGCAGGAGAGGAAACTGTCTCACATGCGAAAAGGTGAGATTGCAGAAGAGGGCACAAGCATGAAATGCCCACCTGCCATTTGGCACATACCCAGAAAACAGCTGAAGGCAAACATTGACACATCTAGTTGTTGTAACGGAAAAGACCACACTGAGGAACAGTGGTGTGTCCAAAAAAAGACTTCTAATAGGATATAAGCATACATTGGACAATTTGGGGGTAGAATTAAAAGATTTTGTGATTTTTTTTTTTTTTTAGTATTATTGTAATTCTTACTTAGAAAAGCATGAACCTGGAATCATTGTAGAATCTTCACCCAGTGATATTTATGAGTGTAGGGCCATTTTAGGACCTTTTAGGTGTCTGAACAATATTCTAGGTTTGTCTGAGTCTGACTTGGTTACTGAGCTTTTGGATTGTTGATTGTTCGACTGGCTTTTTTCTTTCATCATGGTTACAAGATTGACTGATATTCACATGACTGTGCAGCCTCACTGACAGTGTCACGTAAGTCCCCACTGAGGAGGCTTTCTTTTCTGTTCTCAGAAGCATTACCAAGGGGCAATAAATGTATGCTGAAGAAAGAATAATTGTATCTTCATCTCCATTCAGAAAAAAGAAATAAGCATTTAAATATGTTCAATGGAAAATTTTTTGTATGTGATTTCACCTAATCTAAGAGTTAAATTGTAGCATAATCACCATTTACAGATACAGAAATTAATGGTGTGAGAAAAGCTGATAATTTGCTTGCAACCACATAAACAATAATTTGAATACCTCAAAATTAAATCTCAATCTCCCAAATTCTGAAGTATTTTATTTTACTGCTAGAAAACAGAGATTGTGTATACTGTTCATAAAATTGGAAGCCAGTGATGGTGTCATAGGCAGAATTCAGGAGCCAGAATGGCAATAAGATCCTGTGTTTCTTTTAAAGTATATAAAGTTTATGCAGTGATACTACATGATTTAACTACTTCTCTACTCATTCCTTCACTTTATTTTTTCATTGTGGAACATATGACCAAACATTGACCAAAGGCAAATAACAAAATGGTACAACTGAATTTCTACATGAAAAATGAATACGTTATAACTCTGAAAAAGGTAAAAAATGTAAGCATTGGCAATACAACAGAAGTTCCAGCCATGATTCCATTTAGTCACCATCTATTTTCTCCAAGACAGTGGTATCTGGTACTTAGACGTCAAGGTTAATCACTTCTTTGGACTTTGTTTGTTTGTTTGTTTTGGTTTTCTTGTATATTTTGTCACTTTAGCTTGCACCTGTATTTAAATTACCCCCCATTTTTATGCTAAGTTGAATTTTGAAATTACAGTCCTTTTATCTACTTTCTTCTCCTTAAAATTTTTATTATGAAGCTCACTCATATAATTTTTATTTGTTCCCTTTATTTTCTCCCTATGGTTATTTGAATGATTTTTACAATATTGTTTTTATAGTTTTGAGCAGTTTTACAGTGTATATTCACATTATCCTTCTGATACACATTTGTTTTCTTTTCCAACTTATGGAACTTAACATATTTGCACTTTTTATAAACACATATGAATATTTCTGTTCAGTAGGGCTGAAATTTGTAGAACTGGTAAATATCTATTTTCAAATTTCAAAATTGATGCCAACTTATTTGAAATGTGACTGCACTTTTCAATCTCTTCCCAATGATTTATGAAGGATTTTTCATTTCAGATTGTTGGTTTAAATGTCATAAAACTTTTGGTCTTTATTAGCAGCTATATTAATAAAAATTTGTACATATTTAGAACTATAGTGTGTTTGTCTTAGCTTTGGCTATTAATAATGATTAGTATATTTTTAGTCATACAATGGGGGTTTGCATATTGTGTTTTGTTAGTTCTCTTGGCCATTCATAGAGATTCTTTTGTGTGTATATGTGTAGCAATGTATGTGTTAGATGTATATTCTGGATGTTGGTCTGTTGGGAGTTACTTGTTCTACTAGCATTCTCCACATGGAGAATGGTTAAGACATTTAGAGATATATTAAAAGATCTGTTATTTTCTCACCTGTTTATAGTAGTTGAGAAATTCCATAGTTTACCATTGGTGAACAGGAGAACTCGAAAGCCAGTAGAATAATTCTTACTGTCTGATGGGTTAGCACTCAGGAATGTCTGACACCAGATAAGATGTATGCTCCAGCCTAAAAGAATGAAGAGAATTTGTCTTTCCTCCATTTTTTTGTTCTACATCAGTCCTCAGCATGTTGTACAACACCTGCCCATGCTGAGGCTTCATTTCTGTTCCCCAGTGTATTGTTAAATGATAATAATCTCCAAAGACACTCTTACTTAGACATAGAGTAATGAAATGTGTACCCTTGTGGAAAACAGTCCTAACTCAGTTTGGTAAAATACATACAATTTATGATCATGCAAATATTACAGATGTTTTCCTGTAGTATAGCTTGTTGTATCGTTTTAAGGAATATAATTTTTGAAATTAATTTTATTGTGAAATAGGTACATTTTATGTACATATCAATATTGACAATTTGTACCAGTACATAACATGACTAGATTCTCATTTTCTCCCATTCTCCTATCCACTACAATTTTTTTTTTTTTAAATACAGGGTCTCTCTTTTGTAGTTCAAGTTGGCCTCAAACTCACCATGTAGTCATAGCTACATGAGCTTCTAACTCACAACAATCTTCCTGCCTCTGCCTCCTGAGTTCTGGGATTACAGATGTGAGCCACTGGCATTGTAGTATATGATGTGATTTCTGATGGGTGTGAGTCACCATGCCATGTGTTATGGTATGTGGTTACTGGGTTTCAAAGTCTGGAACTTGCGCTTGCAAGATAGATGCTGGAACCATTGAGCTAAACCCTTAGCCCGAATATAACTTATTTTATATAGTGGTGTTTATCAGTTTCTTTTGATAGTGTTTTTGCATGCATTTAGGAAGATACCACCTTGAGATTGTGAAAATATTTTTCTATATTATCATTTAGAAATTTTTTTATGAATAGATCTTTCATCATTTAATTTATGTGGACCTCCTTTTTTGTAGAATAGAAGGTAAGGATTATTTCCCTTTCTTTCATAAATCCAGTTGCCCCTGCAGTATTAACTGAACTCCTTTGTATTGTCCACTATTATTCTGCATTAGTTTGTCAGAATAAAGTGTTTATTTATGAGTTGATATGCTAAAACTATGTTATTTTATTTTATTATGTTCTTTTTTTTTTTTTTTTTTTGACAGGGTCTCACTCTGTAGTTCAAGCTGGTCCTGAGCTCTTTATGTAGCCTGGACAAGCCTCGAACTCACAGCAATCCTCCTTCCTCTGCGTCACCATGCCCAGCACTGCTTTATGTAATTAAAGGGTTTCAAACCCAGGCCCTTGCACTTGCAAGCCAGGCGCCAGAACTACTGATATAAAACCCCAGCCCTATGTTCTTTTATTTTGTTGTAATAGGTTATATTCATATTTTGCACTCCAATGACAAAAGTGTCTATTAGCATCCTATTTTTCAGAGCCTTAGAAGACTTTTGCCAATTTAATCTTTTAATATAACCGTCTTTTCTTTTTATTTATTTTTTTGTGTAATTCTATTTTTTAAAAAAAATTTATTGGTTTTATATAAGCATTTTAATGCTATGAATAATCTTCCAAAGAATGCTTCAGCTGCATTTGTACATTTTGGTAAGTTATAGCTTTGTTTTCTTTTTAAATATTTTCTAATTTCCTTTTTGTCTATTTCTTGGATCTTCAAATCATAGATGATTCTTCAGTATATTATAATATGCAGTTTATATTATGAGCATTGTTTTTTATCTAGTATGAAAATATGATATTTGAACTTTAAAGAATAGGAAGGTATTTTAATGGTAGATATTTGTAACAGGACTAAGTTATTTGAAGCACGTCTGATGCATGTTGTAGCTTGTTACCTCATAATGTGGGAGTTCTATAAATTTTAAATTTCTGATACCAGGACAACTTTCATATCTTAGTCTTCTTTTTATCATCTCTTGCTAAATATTCTATGTGGCAGTGATAGTGCTATATATATTTTTATACAGGAAACAATGCTTCCAGTATGGTGTAAAATATGTTGTTAAATACATAGATAAAATACAAAATTATTCAATTATATATAATACACTATGCATTGTTTAAAATCTAAGAAAAATTTTAAGATAAAATACTATCACTAGCAAGAAGCCTTTACAGTGTTTCAAGCAACAGTATAACTAACTGTTTTCCATAGAAGAATGCCTTTTTTACAGTGTTGGTAATCCACAAATAATAGAATGTTGATATACTGCAGAAAAAGAGTGGAAAACAACTGTATTTTAATTTTTTTTCTTGAAACTAAATGGAATCCCTTATGAACATTTTGTAATTGGTTAAGTTATTGGTGAAGTTATTGATTTACATTTATTTACCTATTTTTTAAAGATTTGTATAGGGCATGATTAAGATAGATGAAATTATTTTATATTTTTGGGGTCTTACCTTGATAGTTGAAATCTGAGTTGCATTTGGTCAAGGTCTACCTTTCTTCCCTGCTGAGTGAAAACCCTTCTTCTGTTACCCTGCCCAGCATTCTCTGAATTACGAGCTTCTGGGAAGTCTCTTCTGTCCATCAAACGTGAATGCCAAGGACTGCTCCTACCACATGTATAGTTATTCTCTTTTTTTTTCCTATATGTGAGCAGTTTGTTTACAGGCTCACCTGATTAGTACTAAGCTGAATACTCAAAAGAATTCCTCTAAAGACCTATGGAGCTGTCTGTTCTCTAACTTCTGTGGTCCTCTGCCTTGCAAATTTTAAACACCCTGGTTTCCTCACACTGTCATATCTTTGAACTCAGGTCTCAAGGATCTGAGTTTTCAAGACCTAGTAACCTTCGCCATCTAAGGTGATCGTAAGGCTAACCTCATGTGTTTTTCTCAGAGATTGTTATATTGTTTTGATAAATAATTGGTGTCCTAATGCCTGGTATGTCTTGCAAAGTTTTTATAAAATCCAATCAGGAATTGTATTAAAATGCTTTGTCAGTCACAAAATTTTATGAAATCATATTATTTTGGTCCTATATGAGAATCACTTGAGATTTTGTGGGTAAATAATATAGAACCTCTTAATTTTTTCTACATTATCATTGTAAATTTTACCTGAGAGTTACAATTTAAAGAAACAGTACTGACAATATTATATACTATATATTATGGAAAACCAAGCTTACCCTGATGGTAAGAAAATTTTGTAATATAGATTTTGCTGAGCCCTATACCTGAAACTCATCTTGGTCATATTTGTTTCTTTCTGTTTCAAGTTTCCACTTAATGACTAACCTAAATATTTTCCCTTAATTACTACTGTTTATTCTTATACAGTACATCAATTCTGTGATATCTTAATGTTTGTCTAGTAAAAATTAATCTCTGCCAAGAAAAGAATTAAATGTTTCCATTGTTCTTGATGCTTGAAGAATACTGGTTTTTAATATAAAATAAATAGCAAATATCTTTCTGATTGTATTGCAGATATATGAAGTTTGAAAGTGGGATCTGTGTTAATTTCTCATAAGGTAGGAACACTTTTAATTCTTCTATTTCCATGTGTTCAAATGTGCTTGTACAAAACTCAGTAAAGGGGTTCTTCTGGGAAATCGGACCCATTTAAACTGCAAGAGATGAGAAAAACCTTTGTGACAAGCTTTTCAAAGATCACTTTATAGGTCTTTTCCAAACCTTCCTTGATCATCACTTCAATAAGGTATTGGAATTTTGAATAAATAAGACTTTTTTGTGTGTGTAATTTGCTCTACCTCTAATCAGTTAAACATGCTTGCTAAAACAGTACAAATTATGTGGGGCATTTTTTCACTATTAAAGATTTCGTCAGTGTAATTCTTCCCAAGAATCTGTAGATAACAATAGGATAACTTTTGTAGATAACAAAAAGATAACTTTTTGGTTGTAGATAACAAAAAGATCACTTTTTTACCAAAAGTCTGAGGTCCCTGATTTGGGCACATTGCCTGAGGAATATGTGTAGAAAGGAGAGTGATTAAAAGGTTTTATAAGTTAAAATAGGTGAAAAATAGGATGACTGGTCTGAAAGTTATGTATTCATGATATTTGATGGCAAAAGTTCACTTGATATGAATGAAGGATACACTGATTATGTGGGAATAAATGTTAATGCTGAATGAGGATCAGTAGATCCAAATTATTTCCATTATATTTTTCTCTCATAAAATAAAGCTGAGAAAAATTGCTTATTCAGTTTAATCAAGGACTCAAACTGGATAAAGAGATGAGGCTTTGTTATGTTTTGACCCAGCTAATAGGATTTCATAAATGATATCAGACATTACATTGTGTTGGTGTTGGTTTAATGGAAAATATTAAATATATTAAATATGTTTAATAAATATTAAACATTAAATATGTTTTATACATAGTTATTAAATATCAATTCAATTGAGAAAAATGAGTTTCCTGTTAAAGAAAAATACAAAATTTAAGACCACTGAAAATGCTACACTGAAGATCTAAGGACTGCAGGGCGGCTCCTTGAAGATCCTATGTAATTAGCACAACAGATATTGTCTTGTTAGCCTCACTCATGTCCTCTTAGAATTCATCCTGCTCAGAACCTGAGATATTGAATGTTTGTCCAGCAATAGGCACATTAGTAGAAGACAGCAACTTAAATTTTGGCACTTCTTTCTTTAAAAATGCAAAGTTGTTTTTTAATTCTCTTCAATGAGTTACTATTTTTCTTTTAAGATAGATGGGTTAAAATGTGTCTAGGAGATAAAGATTTCAATCTAAATTATAATTATTTCTTACATCTGTGCTGATACATTTTGAAAGGTTTGTGCTTGTAAATTAGGTGTTAATGAAATGAAAATGATGTGGAACATCAGCATTGTAACTGACTGAAGAAGATTCTGTAGATTCTCCAAGGATGTTCCACAGCAGTGAAGGCTCTTGTGTGATACCCTCCGTACACAAAATTATGTCTTAATATACTTAGCTGTTAAACTTAGAAACCTAAATATTGCCAAAGGGAAGCATTTCTACAAACTGCCTTTTAAAGACAAGTATTCTATTTTTATTACTTTATTTTTACTTGGTTTCTGAACCTGTCAGCTGCACAGTATATAAAAAGCATAACATTTTATAGCCCTCTGGAGTCTCCCCATAGGGACAGGTGGAGTGTGCCAGATTACTGCCAGATGAGCTGGTGGAAGTGATGGTCTTCCTTGCCTACCTATTCTTAATTTCCTAATCGCTGTGTTTGGGTTGTCATACAATAAATTGTACTTCTCACTGGTGGCTGTTGCAGTTTTGTTCCAGTTCAGCCAGAATACCTAATTAATAGGATTTTTATTAAAATAAGACATATTTGCTTTGAAGAGATAAAATGAATAAAAAACCAACAGCATTATCACTCTTAAAACCTCTTCCAGCACATATCGATTTTTATTAATTTTATTAAATAAACATGGTATTTGAAAAAGGGAATTTTAAAGAATATAAAATTATAGTAACTTATACATAGTAAATATAAGAATTACTTTCATATGTAAGTGAAATTTGTATTGGGATCTTTCATTATAGCCAGTGCATCTAAAGATGGTGTGTAAAAATAGTTCTTTAATACTGTAGATCACTAAAAGTTACTAATTAAATATTAAATTTCAGAAATTATTAAATACCATATACTAGATAATTTTTTACTGAATTAAAAGACAAATTATTTTACCAATTATGGTTCAGGAATATTTTAGTATAACATACTGGGATTCATTTAAATGCAGTGCCAATATGACTTTGGAGTATTATGAATTTTTAAGTAATCTTTCTTAAACTTTATTCCAACTTGTGGGTGTGTGCAGCTTGCAAAGAAAAATGTCCTATTCAGTTAGATTAAATGAAATTCAAATATGTTCAGTGGTGCATCAGCTAAAAGAAACTTGTAATGAATTCCCATCATGATTCATGAATTATTCCGTAAACAGTTTTCTCCACTGAACTAAAAACTTCCCAAATACATCTCATTTTCCTACAGGGATCACAGGTTTTCTCTATGTTCTTATTGATTCTTCTTAAGTGTTTTTATTTCATGTTTTTCTTTTTTTAAAAGAAGACAAATGTATTAATATTGTCAAAAGTAAGTTTTCAAATTATCCCACTGTCAGATTCTAAAACATTTTAAATATTTTAATTTATTTATTAACTGCTATAGGCTGAAGATATGAAAAAAAAAAGAACTCAGAGTTAATTGTTGAATAGTTAATTAAGGATGAATGTGAAGATGAAGTAGATAAATAAAAAAAGAAAAATAGCATGGTAATTTAACTTGATTATTTTGTTGTTCTGTTATATAGAAACTCACTTTGTTGATTCAAACACTTCAAGTTAACTGTTAGGACATCAAATTATATTTTCCGAGTTAATATAGTTTTAGTTTTTTGCTCTTCATATATCATTTAATGCAGATTTCCCCCTCAGTTTTTATTTTTATTAGTTCATTAGCAGCATATAATGATTATATTCATGGTGGGGAATTGGAACTTTTCAAGACATTGGAAACAAATTCACAGTTACAGCATTATTTTTGTTATATTTTCCTGTGTATTCCAAATCATATCAAAGCAAAAAGAGAAGAAAATATGCATAGGTCAACCAACCCTCATTGGTATTCTTTCAGATAAGAGTAAACATGTGAGTGTAAACATGTCAATCATTTTTGACTAGTTCACTTAGATATTTTTGTTACTTGGACGACTCTTCCAGATAACAGCATATGGCTAATACATAGATTTGAAATTCTATTATACTGATTATTTTTTAAATCAACATTATCTCATCTAAAAATGACGAATTATTTTGCTTTAAAATTTTGTTTGCTTAAATGTACATAAAATTGGAACTGGTATGGAAACATTTAGTCCATTTATTTCTCCTAAAATTGAAACTAACAAATCTAATTGAAAGGATAATTTGAAAATTCTTATTAGTATAGCAATCCTGTACACATATCTAATTTTCCAAAATGTAACTCTTGGTTATGAGAAGTTTTTTTGTGAGGGAAGGGGAAAGATTGATTAGTATGCAGTAAATTAAAGATAGATAAGACTATATTATGATGTGTCATTGTATATTATGTTGACTGTAAATGACAGTAGTATATTATATATTTCAAAGAGCTGAAAGAAAAGATCTTAAAAGTTTAAGCCATAAATAAATGATAAAAATTTGAGAAGATACTCATACTTATCCTGATTTAAATCTTTTAAACATCCCATTACCCTATTAGAATATACAATTACTATTTACATTCCGGTTAACAATAAATTTAATATTAAAGTGGCTTATTATGTAGTTTCAGTAAAAAATACATAGCTTTAAAATCATTTAGTTATATCATTTTTAGGCACCTTGGAGATTTATACTCTTACAGAATGTTTACTGACAAGAAGGCTGGCTTGTGGTTTTCACAATGGTGCAACTAATGATCTTTAATCTTCACAATGCAACTGAGATGATCTGCATTAAAGAGAAAGTGTATTTGAAGTTTTGAGTTTTGATTTTCTTTCCCTGGCTGACAGTACACAGTATCATGCTCTTGTGTTCTTAGGGCAGCCTCAGAAAACCATGGGTCTTGTTGAGCGGTGTGATCACCAGTGTAAATTCTGAGTACTCCCCAGCTATGATATTGAGGAGTAAGCTATGATATTCAATAGGTGGAGTGTTACAGATATGATATTTTCATTTTGACATGTATTTCCATTGTAGGTCAAGTGATGGAGTGTCTACATTTTTTTTTTTTTTTTTTTTTAGGTTTTTTGAGACAGGGTCTTGCTTTGTGGTTCAGGCTGGCCCTCAGCTCAGCCTCCAACTCACATCACAATCCTCCTGCCTCTGCTTCCCGAGTGCTGGGATTACAGGCATGAGCCACCACGCCCGGCACTGTGTTATGTGGTACTGGTTGCTGCTGGGTGTGGGTCTCCACACCCAGTATTGTTATGTGGTTACCGGGGAATCGAACCCGGGTCCTTGTGCTTGCAAGACAGGCGCCGGAACCACTGAGCTAACTCCCCGGCCTGTGGGGTGTCTACATTTAAAACCACTTTTGAAAAGTTTTATTTGGTATTCTAGAAGTATTCCAAGCATTATTTTTGAATGCCTCCTAAAATATATATTTATTAGATCAATAATTCACTGTGAAAGGCTATTGAAAGACATTTTTAATTAGTTATGGCACAGTGACAGAACTGCTACTTAATCATTTCACAAGCAAACATTGGACAATAAATGTTGATTGTAAACAAGTTATATATTTTTAAGTTTTTTTTTGTCAGTGAAGTGAACATTTTCTTTGCATACTAAATGAACACTTGAAAAATACGTATTTCAGTATTTTAAAAGCATTGTCCTCTTTAATGTGCATTTTATTTACAATGACTAAAAGTCACTTGTAAAATAAGTGAAAATTATTTCCATGGAAGCAGAAATTACTGAATTCTAATAATTCCTAAATGATAGCAATCAGATTTGAAAATAAATTTTAAAAATGGAAAACCACAAAAAATGAAAGATAACGTTTTGTGCAAACCCACCATTGCCTTCTAATTTGAGATAACTGTCTATAAATTTCTCAAATAGATGCAAAGATATATTTTTTCTGTTTCCTGTTAAGTTTCCTAGTCTAAGTTAGAAATTTGCTACATGTTTAATCTTTTTCTACCTCAAATATTAAATATTTTTGTCTACTTTTCCATGTAGCTAATCTTTCATATGGTTAAATTCACATTTTTTTGTTCTTAAAAATTGTTTTCTATTGTTTCTCCAGCCCATTTAAGTAAGCATTATGAGATTTTCCTCATCTATTTTATATTATTTTCCAGTATTTTAGGCATCTGTTAGTTTAATAATGAAATATCTGAGCACATTAGAAACTTCTGTGGACATCTAAATTACAAACAGGTTATATCACCGTTTACTTATATGACTGCTACTTGACACCTAATTTTAATAAATGGACTATAAAATTAGTGTTATAAATAGGTAAGTTCTGAAGTTTATACTCAAACATACTTAAGCCACAATATATTGGAAAACATTTCAATTAGAACTTAGTTTTTTAAAAATAATGACTTTTGTTCAAGCACTACATGAAAATTTCAGATTTACTTTTTCAAAACCATATCATCTAGGTTCTGCAAGCAGTAAAATGTTAGAGTTTTTTACTTCCAAAAGTTAAAGAATATCATCCCATTTTCTACTACTAACAGAACAATACCACAACATGCTCATAGCTGTCAAAGTTTAGAGAATCACCAGGGATCTTTTGAGTACTTTTTAGGGCATGACCTACAGTGGCAGAAGGGAATGTGGGGATGAAAGATCACACACAGCACTGAAAAGGGAGTCATAGAGATTCAGGCGCAGGCTCTGGATTTTGCAGCAAATTATGCTCTCAAGGACAAAGTTTGCCTTCTCAGAATAACTTTCATATTCACTTGTGAGTCATGTTCACTTGTGAGTCCAGAGCCTCTAATGGGTCCACCTCCTGTAGGTGATACCATCTTCTGTTGGTGATGCTGCCTTTGTATTGCCACAGTGAGATCCAGTGATCTGATGATGCTGAGGGATGAATCTCAGCTGAGCCCTCATTCAGAATTTCCTAATATTTAGCAAATTAGAAATGATGATGTCTGCAACCATTGTACTTTTCACTTTATGTTGCTACTCTGCTATTTTGGTATTCTGAGGAGTTTTCTTATTTGAGATTTTACCAGTTTATTAGAAGTTTTTGAAAACTAAAGTAATAATTTGAAGTCTTTAAGTTTATAATATGATTAGTAATGTCCCAGGCAGAAACTGGATTAGTATTTTGAACCTTCTTTTTTCAGTTTTAGTCTCCTATGTTAGAGATTCTGTGCCTAACTCAACTTACCTCCTTTGATGTCACCTTAATTCAGGGGCACTGTAAATACTAGAACTAGTCTTTTTGTTACATTTCCATTCCCAGCATCTAGCCCACAATAGCACATTAGAAATCTTGATTGTCCATTTCCTGGCATCAAACTTGATTCCTACTTACTTTCACTTATGCTTCTGTGCACCTTTGAGTTGACTCTTCCCTTTGCAATGAAGTTCTTAGGTACGCTCTGCCCACAACTTTTACCCCTTGAATCCTTCTAAAAGATTTCCCTTTCCCAAGTTATTCTTTATCATGATTTACTCTTATTTTTCCTTTTCCGGTTCCCTTCTCTTTTCTTTTATTGTTAATAATGATCATAAATTACCTCATTTACTTTATCTTTTCTGTTTTCTCCACTTGATTAAGAGTTTTAGGTAGACTGGATTCATGTCTTTCATACTGATGACTCTTTCTCTAGAATCTGACAGATAAAAAGTACTTAACTGGTTTGATATGGACATGTCTCTTTGGCATTATTGATCTCACTAATTGTGAAAGACATTCAATTACTTCTTTAGAGAGCATAGAGAACACTAAAACTTAAAAACAAATACTATGTAAATGAGTCCTAGAATTGTATGTTATATATTGTGAAATAGAAAATGCTCAATGTAAAATAGGAAGAAGGGGGAAAAATGACGAGATTGTAACAAAAAAGTAAGGAAACAAATTTTATGTATATGGGGGGGGCGGTAGGGTGGGTAGGGCTATGGGAAAAAATGAGAATTAAGTTGTGTCTTATACTGGTACAAATCCCCATTATGGAGTGCAACCATGATGCATATATGTAATGTACCAATAAATATTTTTTTTAAAAAAAAGAAAGTAAAAAAAAAAAAAAACAACAACTAAAAAAACCAAATACGTAGTATTATTATACTTACATAAGTATGGTAGATTCCATGAATCTCTAATTACTTCATCTCTCATGCCATGCGAATACTTGTGAAGTTATAGGACTCCTCAAACAGCTACTGGAAATCTCTTTATTGCTTAGTGTATATGACTAGGTATTTCTAGTTTTAGTAGAGTAACAACAAAGCTCTGGAGCAGAAGATTTGTGCACCATTTCCAACTCCATTACTGTTAGAATTTGGCATTTGGTTTTAATGAATTAATAAGCCATCTGGATAATGATAAGAATAGTTATAATAACACATGGAACACCACTTTGGAACAATAAAAATCTTTAAATATCAGATTGTTTTTTGCTAATCTGGTATTTTGGATGCACCCAACATGGTCTACAAATAAACTTACTATATTTCTTTCCCAGTCTGTCACTGTGGTAATGTTACCTGTAATGACTGCATTACCCATCCACTTGTCAAAATGAGAAACATTGGCATCATTTTTGACACTCATTATTCTATATCCTTCCTGCAAATCAATCATCAGATCCTGATTAAGTTCCATCCTTCATTTCAGATCAATCATTTGTACTTACAGTGCTCTGGTCCATTATATATTATTTTTCAATGACCTAACACAATGAAGACTGAATTGCCTTTCCTGAATATGAGTTTTATCCAGGCTCTGATAAGTCTGAGGTCCAAACAGTTATCAGTTCAACAAAATATAAATTATTACCAAAATCTAAGTTACCATGTTTCATTCCTTTTGTTTCCTCAAATTATAAAGTGTTTTAAAATCACTTGGAAATACTGCAAGATAACTTTGACTTAGTTTGAAAAGATGAGATTCTTTATTTCTCCAAGTGTTCAATTGATGCTTCTGCTCTGTCAAAGATAATTTTTGAAGGAAGTCTTAGAAGGCAGACTCCGGCAACACTTAGCATAGAAGTCAAAACTGTTCCATCCTCCTTCCTTGCCACTACTAACAATCTCCCCTCAGGATTGGCTGCTTTCTTCCTCAGTCTCTACTCATGAAGATGCTTTCACATTTCCATAAAGGTGTGAAGGTAATTTCTGCCCTAGATTCTTTACACAGTCTTTTCATCTGTTTGGAGTACAATAGCTTCCCTCCAGTTCGCATTTGTTGGATAATTTCTACACATATTTTAGGTGTCTCAGCTTCAATTTCACTTCTGAAGCTTTTCTGAATGCTAACAATAGCTCAATATTTCCTCTTTTATTTTTTACTGCATTCCACATTTTTCCTCACAGCAGTCATGACTGAGCAATCAAATATATTTTATATAGAAGTAACTGTCTGGCTTCACATAGAAATAAATGTGTTGAAAGTAGTTCCTTTCTCTGGCTCACTGTGGTATATGATCATGTAACAGAGCGGGTGCTGTGTTGTTTTTTTTAATTTAATGAATTATTTTTTGCATATATCCATATAGTCGATATTACACAAATAGTTATTAATTATCAAAATTTATGAAGATCAGTTTTTCTTAAGAGAACAGATGGCTATTTGTAGCTTTGAAACTTGCTGGGCCCAGTGGAGACACTGATGATTTTAGCTGGTATATAATGGAGAAAATGAAGGGTTCTGTAGTAGTTACACTCAGCAATGGAGAGCAGAAATATAAACATGTAGATATATGAGAAAGTCAGTGGCAGTTCACATGGCAATTCCATGTGAATGAGAGGATGCTTGATTTAGAAATAATCTAGAGCAGAAGCCTGGATAGGCAGAGTTGGGAAAGCTACGTATATAAGGAGACCATGTAAGCCAATCACATTCATCCGGCTCTCTTCATGTCTTAACGTACATGTTTCATAGACCTCTTATGTCCTCTACTCACTCTCCTTACCTCCTCCATGTTTCTCTAGTTTGCTATTGCATTTAAAACAATTTTAATACATTAGGTGGAAAGAAAACTGTGTGCACA
The DNA here is from genome assembly GCA_004026965.1 of Petromus typicus. NCBI lineage: Eukaryota > Metazoa > Chordata > Mammalia > Rodentia > Petromuridae > Petromus > Petromus typicus. The sequence goes on from PVIR01004909.1 coordinate 27,151, forward strand.
AGGGATATAAAAGCAATGACATGCAAATGTTTCTGTAAGTTATAAGCTGCTAGTTCTGTACGTTTTGTTCTAGAATATTTCATTGACAATGTTTATTAAGACTTGGCTTTTTTTTTTTTTTTTTTTTGTGGTAGTGGTGACAGTACTTAGGCCTAAACCCAGTAGGGTTTTCATTCTGAGCTATCCAATTATTCCAGTTTGCCTTTCCTGTTTTCAGTAATGTTAGGACAGGTTATCATTAAGTCATAAGCTACCAAGGCTACACTTGAACTTGTGATCTTCCTACCTTGGCCTCCACAACGATGGAATTATGGGTGGAAATACAAACTTGATGCTGTAAAAATGTCCTCCCAAATCTGACCATATGGCATTGTTAGGAAGTATCTGCAAAGAAAAAAACACATTTAGTTTTTTCAAGGATAATTTTTCATCATGACACCTGTTAAAATAAATTATACTCTGCACTCTGCAGAACTGCAACATTACTTGCCTTACATCACTGAAAACACATAAAATCTTTCCACTTTTAGGGTTTATATTTTTACTAGTGTTCTAGTTAGGTTATTTTACATTTTAATAGAATTGCTAATTGCTGTAGTGACCTTAATGGTGAGAGTTTACCTTAGATTTAGTGGCTTGATTTTTCATTTTATCTAAGCCCTAGGTTGATGGCTTACAGCTGAACATGATAACAAACTGTTACTTTTGCAATTTAGCCCATATCAGGAAGAAAGAAAGGAATCCATCAGGAGAAAAAATATGGGAATCCACTCAAAAGCTGTTGATATGTTCTGATTGAATGTTAAAAGGTGCCTTATATATATATTTTTTTTTTAGGTTTTTGGAGACAGGGTCTCACTTTGTGGTTCAGGCTGGCCCTGAGCTCAGCCTCAAACTCACATCACAATCCTCCTGCCTCTGCCTCCCGAGTGCTGGGATTACAGGCGTGAGCCACCACGCCCGGCAAGATGCCTTATATTTTTTAAGAGAGTAAATGTGTTTTTAGAATTCAAGACATCTGTTTTCTTTTTCAGGAAGTATTTTTAAGTATTGAATGTTTGCAAAAGTTTAATTTTTTCCCATATTTGCTTTTCTTTTTGACACAGTCAAAATTGTTTCCTCTTTCCTTTAATTATATGTAGAAAAAAGATAAGATGTGTAACTTAGAAATCCTTCAGCCAAGCTATTTTCAATCCTATTACAGTGGAAAAAATAATTTCTTCTAATTCTCCAGTAATATTTGAACAACAATTAGTACTTGAAAAATACAAAGGCTTTTCAAACTATTGACATAAATAAGAACTTTCTTTTTATGTTTATCAGCTTCAAAAATATTCCTGTAACATTAGAAATAAAGATTTCAAATTATTTTTCATTCCTACTTAGGATATATTAACAGAAACGAAAGATGAATCTTTCTTTGTTTTAAAATTTACAGTCTTATTACTGAGTTAATGGATTTCAGACCTGCTTGATCATGTTCCCATTGAAATCTATTGAACAAGGTTTCACATTGTTCTAGCAGTTTGTGGTCTGTTACTCTTACCATGATTAGTCAACAATAGAGGATAAGCTTCAGTCTGAGCAGAAGGAGCCTGGTGCCTTAGTGGATTTAATTGCAAAATAGATTTTCAGATGCCTGAGTTAGTCCTTTTAAATCCAAGCCTAGAAAGTTTTGTATATGAATTATCAAACAAAAAAGTCCTCTTCCCTCTTTATTTTTTCAACAGAAGAAATTTACTTTCACAGAATGACTCCTCAGCAATGCCAGCTGACCTAGTTCTGCATCTTGTTACCATAGCTGTTTTGCCAGACTGAGTTTCTCTCCACTTGTTCTGCTGGATTGTGCTATTTTGTCCCTGGTCTGTACCCCTATTGGCCAAGTTATGTCATTCACACTGGACACTAGGAGTAGCAGTTCTTCCTCAAATTGCACCCTGCTTTTTCCAGCCAGAGAGATTACTGTGTCTGAAGCGGCTGTTACTAATTCGACTATTCTAGACTTAAAACAAGCTATTTCTATCTCGCATACTCTACTCTTATTTTTTATACCACTTATATCTCACTATCCCTGTACATCTTTCATATTCTTTTTCAAGGCTTTAGTGCTACAACTGGCTTCCTAATACTTCAATTTCAGTTTCTTCCATCACTTTAAGACTCGTTATCATTTTTAATTTTGTTCACTTTGGTGCAGTACAGTTTTCTCCATGTCTTGTTTTTTTGTTTCTAACTCCACACTTCTCAAATTCTGATGGGTTTTTCTTTTTTTAGATCCTTACTCCACCCTAAATCCTTAAAAATTCAAAGAAAAAATTAGATATAGAACCCTATTTCCATCAAAAATCATACATACATCCAAAATTACATACATACATACAAATTTTTTTAAAAGTAAACAAGTAAGGCTCTGATAGAGCATCTTGTTTTATTGGATTCATATTTAACTCACAATTGGACAACCAGTCATGTAGCCAGTGGTTGAAAAGCAGGGTGTTTGTGCTTAACTTTTGAATGAAGAATGACTCAAGTATTCATAAATGACTGAATTTTTTTAAAATGCCTGGTCATATGCAAAGTATATTAAATTAAAATTCAGTGTCTGTAAATGAAACTTTATTGAAATACTGTTTTTGAATGACAACATTTGAACTGATTAGTTACAGTAGACATCATGTGACCCGTACAGCCTAAAACAATTTTTGTCTGTCCATTTGTGGATACTGTCAGATGCTAGTGTTGAATATGAGTTTGAACCATTTCTTCACAGACAGAAATCATGTTAGTTGCAAATTGACAATAAAGTTCAACTATATTGAAGTGTGATTATATTAAACATATTGAAGGGAAAATAGTATAAGCTAATACCTGTACACATTATGGTACTAAAGACTTAGGAAAGATCTGTGAAACAATGTTTAAAGAAAATATTTATTTTAATAGAGAATAGAAAGGATCAAAATTAAATTTTATCAACACAATTTAGTCTAGTTCACTGAAGAGCACTATTCTCAAGACACATCATTTCAAAAAGTTAGATTGGAGGCTCCTGATAATGACCTCCAGTCCATTTTCTAACTCAGCTCTAATAAAGGCCATGAAAAGATTCTAACTCATTTCTCCAGTCAGTTGGATCTCACTTATGCCTGAGAGAGCAGTTATTCTCTATATTAATCCATACCCCCCTCAAATCTTGCTTCCTAAATTATGAAATAAACAGACCAAAATGATACCTATAGTAAGAATTCATCTATTAATACATATAGAAATTCTTCACTGAGATAAATATTTGAAATAATCCTTCAAGAATGGGAGGTAGTTCCAAAATTGGTAATTAGAACTAAACTAATACTTTAGTTAGATTTATAGTTTGACCAGAAGCATATTGGTAGTGGTAGTATATGAGATGTATTTGTGAAATATGAATATTCCTGAGTGTTTAGAAGAAACAGTGAATATATAAAAATTTGGCTAACAACATTGTTTGGACTCTTACTATGAACTGTTTTGAATGTGATCATCATTTGGCAAAGCATGGAGAATTTATCCATTTTTAGGAAGCAGAGTATGTGATTTCAACTGTGCTTTAGAATAACAATCTGTAAACTGCTATACACATACCAAGATTAGAAGAATGCAACCATTCTCATGTTGAAGAAAATACTAGCACTTCACTTTCTATTCCTAAATCTATTAAAGTAATGAGATATCAGTGATTAATAAGTGAGTTGATCAGGCACAGGCTTTTGATATACCTAAAGTAGGGGCTTAGTGTAGTGCAAGATCAGCAAGCCTACCTTCAGGTAATGGGATTTTCATCACAGGTGAGGAATACATACTCCTGTCACCCCCTGTAGCTTTTAGTGCCCTGTTCCCTATGGCCACCTGTGTCCTCACAGTTAGTGGATTATATTATTCCATTTTAACCTAGGACAACCACAAAATAATGAAAATCTTACCATGACAATGTTGAAGATCATTCTAATAACCCAAGTAAAATTTTTCACTCAACGAGAAAAGAAATGGATGACACTACTTTAATTACAAACCATTTGACCTTATTATTTTAGTGACCATAATTATTGTTACATTAATATTATATTTATTGTTATGGTCACCAACATAATGAGGGCAAGCAATTATGATTAATCTGTCAGATGTTGGCCAAAATGCATTATTAGAAGGAAAATTTGTTGAATCCATAAATATCTAGATTCGTAGAGATAAAAATTAACAATCATGCATAGGAAACAATTTAAAATAGTACTTCATCTTCATTGTGCTCTTCAAACACTTGTTGTACTATATTGCTGTATCTTGCTAAAAATGGATAAGCCCAGTAATTAAACACACACTGTAGTATGATTAAAGACCACTATATATATTTTAAGTTAATTATTGGTAGGTCAGAGCAGTAATCAAAGTTTTGAACTCAGTAATGTCAAGATGCTAGCTTTTCAAGAAGTGTTCTAAAAGGAAGAGAGCGTTAGGAAGGTGGTCTCACTGGCATTCATTTGACGGGGGATTGTAGCGATTACAGAAGGAAAGAAAATGACGTTCACCAAAGGCAGTATGGGGTGATGTGGATAAGACACGGTAGACACAACAGGCTGCATAATCTTGAGTGAGTGGCACCCAGTCAGGGAGAGGAGCTCATCCAAGAGCACAGTTAAGCTTTGGCCTTTTGTCTTTTTAATAGAAATTTATTTAAAATTCTTATTTTTATGACTGGATTTGAATAGAGTTGGCCCTCTTAAGTATTCCTCACAAAGTGAACAGCTAACAAAAAAAATTAGTTTACTTGTATTTTAGTCACGATCGCTACATGAAGAATAAACAGAGCACGTTTTCTGTTCTCAACTGTTGGCACAGGTATTTTGTTTCTCTTGTTTCATGATATAACTAAAGGTTGTTTTAAGAAACTGTTAATCTTGAGATGTGTAAAATGCACTTTTGGGTGTTGTCACTTCATGTTACAATATTCATATTCTGATTTGTGCTTAGGAATTTGCTAGCCATAAGATAATATTTCTAAAAGTAATTTCTTCATGTACTCAGATGTTTTATTAACATGGAGTCAAATCAGTTATGGCACATATTTTAGATATCTGGGGCAGTTTAATATTTAAGTATGAAACTAAATACAAACTATTATTTCTTTGTTTTAGTTGTGTATTTTTACATGCTTAGGATTATGTTTAATGTATATGACTGCATGAAATTTAGTGTAATATTTAGAGTAAAACTTTTATTTCAGAAATTCCTATGCAAGATTCAAGTGTGCTTTTATTAACAGGAAGGGAGTAACATTTATTGTTGTACTGGTGGATTCCACCACAGTTGTTAATATATAACTAACTTGAAATTATTATTTACTGACCTCACATTTCCTTTCTGTAGCAATTACTCATAATATTTTTCTCTTCTCTTTGTTTTAACCTTCCAGGAAACTTAGGATACAATGTGTAAAGTCTTCTCTTATTTCAAAAATATCCAGTTTCATGTGTTTTCCTATACATACACCATGTTTCCCCTGAGTCAACTTTATCTTCAGGTTTTTTTTCCTTTATTTCTTAATTTTATATATTTACTACTTTTGTTATTATAAATAATGTAAAAACAATATATTAATGTTTTATATATGTTTATACATTTATTAATGTTCTCAGACATAAATATACATAAATATAATTCTTAGAATAGTTTTACATGACGTACACTCACCTTCTATAGAAATAAACCAATGAGGAATTGCTGTTCAATTTAGAACTATTCATAATATATGAATTATTATTTATTAGTTTTATGAAAAATATGTTTTCTTTCACTAAAAGCTATTGCATATATTTTATGAAAGTATTGGGAAAGGTGAAAGAAAACATTCAATGTGCTCTGTGATTTTGAAGTGTTGAAAATATTTTTTAGCATTTCATAGAAATTCACATTTATTAGTATTTAATTTATTTTTAATTAATCTTGAAAGTTATAATTTTAATAACAAGCACAGTTACCATTAAAAAATTAAGGACCCCAGAATTAAACCTTGGTGAGAATAGCTTTAAGGCTGTGACCAATGTACAATTGAGAATCATTACTAGAAGTACAAGTATTTTAGACATGAAGAGATTTTAAAATAAAATACTGAGACTCAGTGTATATTAAGTTTAATTTTTACTAGGTATAATGGTGGATGTCTCAGTTTCTCAAGAGGCTGAGTCCGGAGTATCATACATTCATGACCAACCTGAGCACATTCATAAGATCTTGCTTGAAAATATAAAGGACTGGAGATAAAGAATAGTGGTATTCAGCTTTTCTACCGTGGATGGGGGCCCCAGATTTAAACCTTCATACTGCAAAACTAATTCTAGTTTTATTCACAAAGCTTCCATTAAAATTTATTTTACTTTGAAAACATAACCTTAATGAGTGTCAGTCAGGTGTAAAAAAATAGAACAACTAAAACAACCTGTGAGTTTAAATTACTTTTTGGAAGAAAAGTCTACCCTTTTCAGTAAATTCATGTATCTTTAAAATTGCTTATTAGGTCAGAGATTTAGCTGATTGGTTCCAGCGCCTGTCTTGCAAGTGCAAGGGCCTGGGTTCGATTCCCTGGTAACCACATACCATACTAGGTATTGAGACTCATGCCCAGCAGCAATCAGTACCACATACACAGTGCCGGATGTCGTGGCTGACACCTGTAATCCCAGTACTCAGGAGTCAGAGGCAGGATATGACATTGCTGTGATGTGAGATTGAGGCTGAGCTTAGGACCAGCCTGAACTACAAAGCAGACCCTATCTTAAAAATAAATAAATAAATAATAATAATAATAATAATAATAATAATAACTTTTTGTAGTTTTGTAATATGTTCCAGAATACACATACTTTTCAAAGTAAAAAAAATTGAGTTACTATGATTTAATTAAGATTTTAAAGATTACATTATGATTAAAATCTGCAATAAAATCTTTTATTCTTGCTTATTATCTTCAGTTTTGAAATTCTGCTTCATAGATTTCTAAATCTCTTAGTTTATTTACTTTTAATTGAGCATTGAATTTAGCATACTGAGATAGGACATTTATATATTCAACATCTATGTGTCTTGCCCTGTTGTAATTTACAATCTAAGTTTTGCATGAATGAATTGTCTTTAACAGAAGTCACTAGGAAAGATTTATGTTTATGAGTTTAATGAGACAGGATTTAAACTATGCAATAATTGCTAATGGTAGAGAGACCATATTCTAATAGTTTAAATGAACATAATGTCATGCATCAGTTTATTGGGAAATCCTACAGTCAGCGATGCAGAATATGTACATCATGTGAAATCAGTTGTTCTAGCATTTAGTCATATGCACCATACATGGTATGAACATAATGTGACTCATCTGCCAAAGCAGAGGGGCTCTGCCCATGTGATGTTCAACACAGTCAGAAATCAGTGGAAATGAGATCTCTTTGTAAGAGAAGGTTCCCTGTTAAATAGGGTGACCTCAGAGACTAGTAGCATCAGCCTGTCCCATTCGGATGCTTGAGACCTCCTGTGCCAGTTTCCTACTAAGTCATAATATGAGGAAAATAGAATGTTTTGAGGGCCATCTATATTTGCCTGTCATTTTATAATAAGTGGAAATATAAGTTCTTAATTTCAAAACAACATATTTACAGTTAGGGATGTAGTTAAGTTAAAATTTGGGCAGATCAATTATGACCAAAAATACTAAGCTAATATAATCTTTGCACCTACTTTGAAATATTTCTGAGCTAATACCTAGGGTTAAGTTATTTGTAAGGTAAGCAAACCTTGAAACTACATATTTGCACATCTTATAAAGGCACATGAGTGGAGCTGTATATATTTATAGGAAGCTTTCTTTAAAAAAGAAAGTGTCATAACTTTAATCTTTGGCAAGTTGAAAGCTCATTTTTCCAGTACTGTTTGTTAAAGAGGCTGGCTGTCTTTTCTGTGTTGAGGATGTCTGGCTCTTTTGTCAAAGGTGAAATGTCTTAGTACATCTGGAGTTGTTTCTGGATCTTCTGCTCTGTTCCACTGAATCTGGGTGTGTTTTTTGCCAGTGGCATGCTGTTTCTATCACAGTGGCTTTGAAGTACACTTTCAAGCTGGGGATTATGATATCCCCCATATGATCTTATTGCCTGAAATTGCTTTTGCTCTTCTAGGTTTCTTCTGGTTCCAGATAAAGTTTCAATTATTTTCTCTAGATCTGTGAAATGTATTATTAGTATTTCAGTGGGGATTGCATTGAATCTATAAAGTAGTTTTGGTAGTATGGCCATTTTGACAATATTGGTTCTTCCTACCCAGGAACAAGGGATGTCTTTCCACTTTTTTATCCTCTTCAATCTCCCTTCTCAGAACGCTGTAGTTTTCAGAGTAGAGATCATTCACCGCCTTCATTAGAGTATTTCCTAAATATTCCATTTTTTGAATGCTATTGTAAAGGGAATATTACTCAGCCATAAAGAATGATAAGTTTGAGTCATTTATACTCAAGTTGATGTACCTCGAGGACATACTGATAACTTAAATAATTAGCACACAGATGTGTAGGTATTGTATCTTTTCTCTACTATAAAAAAATGTAGTTGTAAATGAATGCCAAAAAGGCATGATAGACAATATGAAACAGGGGGAAAAAATGTGCAAAAAGTAAAGTGAAAACATAGGTAGGAAAAAGTGAAAAAAGGAAAGAAAAAACTTGATAGTTAAATAATGGAAACAAATTTCATGTGTACAAGGGTGGGAACTGCAGGGAGAGGAGAGGAAAAGGGGGAAAATGAGAAACCAGATGTCTCATGCAGAAGTACAGGTTGTCATTGTTAAATGTGATCTTACAGTATGTATAAAACATACCAACCATAGCAATTATTAAGAAATAGCATAGGTATACATGGAAATATGTAGTAAAAACTTTGCTGTCTTCCATACCAACATGACTGGGAGTCGGTATCTTGAGTCCTTTGTAGGTGTTTCCATCACTGTACATACTATGTAACATCACTCCTTTTCTATGATCTCCAGATCTGCTCTCCAAATCATCTTGCAGATATGACTTTCCATAGTTTGGGGTGACATAAAGATAAGGCTTACATTAGCGTCTGAGAAGCACTTTTATTTTCAGTTTGTGTAAGTCTTGTCAGAAACTTCAGTGCTTTTGAGATAAAGTCATGTCCAATCTAACCAGCTCAGGGGGAATTTGGGTGGGGACCTTGCTCATCTCAGAGCTCTGATATTTTAACCATGCTCTTGCCCCAATTCTTCTGGCATTAATTCAAACATGATTTTCTTAACCTTTCCTGTTAATTAAATCCTGGAGCTGAATATATAGTGTTGGTTAAGAAAAATGCCCTGTTTTTTTTCTGCTATATTAGGCATACACTCATGTGTGAAAGATATTTATCATTTTTGTTGTGAGTGTTGTTATGATTTTAATAGTCTGACTTATTTTGTGCTACCTTCCAAAGAACAAAACTTCAGTGTTATTCACATCAAGACAGTTTCCTGCAATTCAGGATCCTTTCTGTTTTCCTTGGATAATACTCAGAGTAATCTTCATATTCCTTTTGCATCTGTATTTGAAAGGACTTGCTTAATAAATTAGTGAGAAAATTTGAGAATGGCAACAGATTTGGTATTAGGCCCTTTATTTATTAGTACAGCATATATTTATTACAGTTATCCTGAGGAGTAGGTACATGCATAGAATACACTGTCATTTTTTTCCTTCTCTCTTTTTATCCTCTACCCTTCTGCCCACTCCCTGCTCCTTACAAATATTCTTCATCTATTTACAAAAGATTTTCATCATTTTTCCTTCACTTATTTTTTGTGTCCTCTTTCTCTCCATTCTCTCCTCTAACATCCCTTGTGCCCACCTCCGTGTGAGAAAGATATCCATCCTTCCTGTTTATCTACCTTCTGCTTTGCTCTTTATTATTATCTGCCAACAATGTTAAGCAGTAAAACTTCTTTGCTATCTTACAGTCTTGCCATCTACTACATAAAGGCATAACATTTGCCCCCATTGTAAATACCACCTTTCAACCTTTATGTCTGAAATGCACCCATTTCAGCATTTATAAAATGATAATTTTTCCTTGTATTATGCTTAACATGTTTAATTTTACAATGTTATGGTAAAGTATTTCAACTACAATGTTATCACAAAGCTTATACAGTGTTGCTGACATTGTCACTTTCTGCCATTATCAGAAAGGGCCGAGTAGTGATCAAAGTAGTGAGAGAAAAGACCACTCCCTTCACATGAACAGTGAGAGTGCAATCTTCCCACAGGAAGAGAAGGAAAGAGAAAACTTTGGGTGAGATTACTGTTTTGCAGTAATGGTTTGGGGAGTTTTAGGGTGAACGCACAGGCAGGTTTAAAAATCATATGTCATGTGGTGTAGGTTTTGCAGGGATAGAGCAGCAATAGGGAAGTGTAATCAAATTAATAATACCCACCACCATCTCAGTATTAGCAGCTTGTCAGATACTGTGGTGAGAACATGACCAGCCACAGGTAGTGTGCAAGCTTACACACAGGCCCAGCCTTACATGTCAAGGTAACCCCATGGTTACCCAGAGAGCTGACCTCACCCTGTGTCTGACATGAATTAAAGGTTCCCAAATCAGTAGTACTCAGAACTGATGTCTCAGTCTGACATGGGAATGATTCACTCTCCAGGCTGTCTTCTGAAACTGAGACATCGGATGACTTGCTTGGACTTTAGCTCTGGATTTCTTGGGCTGTCTATCCGCCCGACCTCACAGGCGTGGGTTTGCAAAAGTGTTCCAGTGGGAGGAACGGAGCTATAGATCCTGAGTCCAGGGTCAGGGTCCTTTTCTTCTTCTCTTTTCCCTTCAAGCTAGATGGTCCTGCTGGCCTGTGGTCTGTGCACAGCAGAAGGTGGGGAGCTCTCCTGGTGAGAATCGCATTGATGTCCTAGAACAAGCAAATTTCCCTCCATTCTAATGAAAAATATTTTACTGTTTTAGTCTTTGGAAGTTGAGAAGCCAAATAGAATAGATTTTTCAACACTAAAGTTCAAAAGATGATACAAAACAGCCCCTGTACCTATTGTGAAAGACCATAAATAATTTTTTGGCACTCATAGATCAATTCATTATGCAATTATTACCTTTTAAGTATGAATAGACAGCCAGCTACAAGTAATTTACAAAAGATAATTGGAAAAAAAACACATCAAAACCAATCACATGAAATTGAAAAATAGTATAGGTAAACCTGAATTCTTCAGAATCATTCTATTCAGTTTACTCATAAATAATATAAAAATGTAAATAACATTGTCTAAAATAAACATAAGAATTAATATTAGAATGTTACTTTAAAATACTACAGTGTGCACGCAAGGTAAGTTAATTGAAAATTTCTAATGAAATGAAAATAGAGGTAACAAGACACAAGGATGGAGTGATGTGGGAACTAGATTTCTATCCTTTATGCAGTTAGTATAAATAAAACTTGTTCATAAATAGTACTGTAATAAAGAGTAATGTAAAGATTGGTGCTTGGAATTCTGTGCATGTATAGCAAGTAGACCTAGATTGACATGCTAACTGTCTCATAGGGTGAATTAAACTAAATTTCTACCTTTTCTTCTATGTGCAATCATGTCCCTTATTTCCTATGCCTATTTAAAGCATTAAATTATGCAAAAATGGTAGCACATGATCAGACATATACTATGTAATTAGTAGAGCCCATATTATGTACTTAAAAGATGCTAGACTCTTAATAACTTTGCTAAGTGAGTATTAGTGACTACATTTATAGTAAAAGATATTATTTAGATTACTTAACATTAATGAGAAGTTTTATAATAAAAATGGAGAGTTAAAATCGGGCAAAACCTATAAATATAGTGTACTGTCAGTAACATTTTTATCTTTTCCTTTAATACTCCTATCTGTCAAGCATATGTATCTTGATTAATGGATTACAATCTTAATTCTCTCTGAACCTGAACCCTACACTTTCTTTAAATTACCACCGCCTCATACCAATTAGTCCTTGACATTCTGTCCTCCAGACTTAGTAAGTGTGCTGATATTTTCATTCTCAGAATTGGAGGAAAAGAGTCACACTACTAGTGTAAATCTTTGACATCACTTAATTTCAATTCGTATGTAACCGTTTTCCACATACATTTTTTTCCCTGGGCCTCATTTCTTTGAGTAATGGTGATTAATGTAAAGTAATTTTAGCTAGAACTTTAAGCAAAAACTCAATATCATAAGAAGTACTTGAAGCAAAGCAATTGTCTCTTTTATTGCAAATTTTACTTTAAAAACTCCCAGTTATCATCTTTATTGACAATATAATCAGGACTTAATGTTGAGTTGCTGTTAATTTTTAATGCCACTTATGTTGTTTAATACAGTGTATAATTTGGCACTGAATCTTATAGTAGAACTAAGCTTTGACATCCTTTGTACTCATCCACTCAAAACTAGTTTTTAATCATTTAACGTCCTTTTACCTCCATGCTCCTTCAACTTCATTAGAGTATGTATTTTCATTAAAGATTATATACTACCATATAATATGTATGTAGCAGAAAATATTTGTTTAACTCATAGAGTTTTGGTACATGTATGTTCACTTTTAAAAGACAAAACTATTAGATGTATAATAAACTTCTCTCGGGCTTAAAATTATAAGGTGTTACAGCTGAAAGTAAACTGACTTTTAAGCTTATTTTTTATATTTAGGGTTTTACTGTTAATCATATGATATCACTAGCATCTAATTGCTTTGAAAGAAACAATATTGCTAATAAGTTTGTCATTTCAACAAGAAAAGCACCAGTATTTGGAGATTATATCTTTCTCTTACATTTTTTTTCCAGTTTGGGAGGTTCAAACTCAGGCCCTTCCACTTGTGAAGCTGGTGTAGTGACAGTGAGCTACATACCTGACCGTCACTTAAATTCTTTAAAAGTTTTTGTTTTTGCTCTCACGGTACTAATACATCAGCTTTCTTGGGATTTTTCACCCTGATTTAAGGATTAATTTCTTCAGACTTAGCTTCCTTAGTCAGTGTCTGCAAATGGGTGGGCCACTCCCATTCTTTTAGGAATATGTGGGTGCCTGTCTACTCTAGACTTCAAACATTGGTCAAGAATCATAATTAGGTAATAGTTGCAGTTTCATGAATTTTCAGTCACTGCATAAAAGGAATTAACTTGAGCCATAGATCAGTTAGATGAAAGTTGATATACTCCTTTAGCAAGTATGATATATTCAAGGAACAAGTTCAGATATGAAACAGATCTCTTCTGTTATGTTTTCTATAATTTAAATTAATATCTTCCTATAATAGCTGAATATGTAATGTGTTCTGATTTCCACATTTTCTTGAAAGATTTTATTTAAACTTCAAGATAGTCTGTTTTCTTCCTTTCCACTCTACTATATTCTTTTCCTCAGAGTGGCATCCAAAGGGCGAAGTGCACTCCAGAGCTGTGGTTTTTCACATTCTGCAGCCTGAAAGATGTCCCCGGGACCATCTTCTCATCTTTTTTGATGGAACTCACCCACTGGGACCTTGTCTCATCTTACCATGAAAATTTAATTTCTGCTACCCAGAAGTCCAGGTTCCCACATCGTCCCTAGCTCTGCTGCCCACCATGGCAGTCTGCTCTGTCAGTTGGCTGGCCTCTCTGCTCCAAAATGAAGATCTGTTTGGGATGATACAGTCTTTTGTGCTATTTACTTCAAAATGAAAATAAAATGACAATTCATTGCAGCATATTAGATTGATACGCGTGCCCCAAATGCCTCTTGAATTCTTTAGGTGGTTTTTGGCGTAGATCTAAACAGAACCGTAGAAATCTCATGTGTTCAGAAGTGGGCTTTGGAGATCACTGGACCTTATAACAGCCATGCCTATCAGTAGATTAGTCTGTCAGTGAGTCCATGACCGGATGTGCTGTTAGGAGACAGGGTCTGGCTGGAGCTGGGTCAGTGGGGTTGTGGCCTGGGAGGTGATATTCTGTCTATATTTTCTGGCTTCCCTGAGGTGAACAGCTTTGCTCTGTGGGTCCTTCAGAACACAATGGTCCTGTCTTGGGGTCCTGGACTTAATTCCCTGAAAATGGTGAACCAGAATGCATCTTTTCTCCTTCAAATTTTAAGTTTTTGGCTACTGTATCTCAGAGAAGGAAAGAGACTAAAGCAGATGGTAACTCTATTCCTTTCTTTTCTATGTGTTTTAAAAGTGAGAGAAAACCATAGGTTGTGTATCAGATAGAAACGGAAGCACAGTTGAAGCAGAGTCCTCTCTTCTTCACTTCTCTTCCCTATCAGGAAGTTTTATCATACTCCTCAGCTGAAGAATGTTCTGTGAGATGCAGAGATAATGACAAATGTTTAATCCTCTCTGCTCTGTTCCACTCCCACTTCCTTTCTTGCTTACAGGAGTTCATATGGTTTATGCAAAGAATGACATTGTCAAGGGGAGAAAGAAAAACAAAGACAAAGAAAGAGCAGTGGCCTGCTCATGTCTCTGTCTCACATAGCTACACTGCTCTCTACATTGTGCTCAGAAATAATATTCTAGTAGTGCATTAAGCTATGATTGAGTGTTTTGATTAGAAATTGCACCATAGACCATCTTTGGATTGAAATTAAGATTTGAAAATGAATGTTTCACATTCTAATACTTTTTATAACTGAATACTTCCTTTAATCACAATTTTAAAGATATTAAATGAAATGAAAATTGAAAGTTAAGAGAGTGAGAAGGGCAAACTGTAAAGAAGAAAGATATTCTGGGACCCTACACGTTCTTTTATTTGAGCCCTGTCTCTTCAAGTTCAATTTAGCTGACATTTACACCATGCACATGGTTTTCTTACCCCTGAGACTATTTTCTCTCTCATCTATCTATTCTCACCGTGACATTCATTCAAATTAGCTGCTCTTTCTCACTCATTGCTTTGGCATAAAGGAGTCATCAGTGTTTCTTTTCAGTACTGTATAAACAAACTGTGTTTCTATACCTTAGAGTACAGTTTGCAGCTTTGTAAAACAATTAGATTTCTTCAGTGTTTGGGGTAAATAATTGGTGCATTAGCTATTTTGCTTTCATGTGAATATGTATGTGACACCCGCAATTTAAAGCAAGGGTTAATTTTGGTTCAGAGTTTTCAGGTAGTTCAGTTCATGCTAGGTGACATCAAGGCAGGAAGCTCATGGCAGAGTGACTTGGAGGGGAAAGCTGCTAACTTCATGGAAGACGGGAAGTTGAGGAGGAGACAGAGACAGAGATAGATAAAGAGACAGAGAGAGAGACAGTGGAACAGAGGAAATGTAAAGTTGAGCTAAAAATGTACCATTTCAGGTCACACCTTCAGTGACTTTCTTGATGTGGGTCCAACCTCTTACCATAAAAGCGTGCACAAATACTGAACTCATTGAATGGGATCAAGTATTTTGAGGGTAGTATAGCAGCCATGCAGGTCATCAATGGCTGAATCCACTGATGAGAATAGTGTTCCAGTATTCTGGTCACCTTGCAAAAACATGGAACCTTCAGGAAATATTTTACATCCAAAGTGTAACATTTTCTTGGTGTTGTATTGACATTAGCACGATATACAAAGAGCACTTCAGAGTTGACAGGCAAGAGCAGAAATAGAGGTAAAAATGAGGTTCAAATTCCTAAGTTTCAAATCTGAGAAGCAGGCTCAAGGAAGTCAACATTTAACTGTAAGGGTTGGTAACTCAGAAGGTCTTTGTGTCCTGGAGGGAGGAGAGTCCTAATTAGACCTGTTGAGGCTATATAATACGGTGAGTAAGAACATCCCAAATATTCATTCTGAGGTTAGCCAGTCATGTCTATAAATGTTCAGACTTGCCTTGGATGACTTAATCAATTTAAAGTTGTTTTACTTCTTCATAAAAATGATTTTATCATAATATTAATAGAATTTACATTTAGAATTTAGAGTGAAGCTCTTTTGGTACTGGGGAACATTTTCTGTCTCTCTGCTGTGTTATTTGTTTGGTTCTTTGGAGATATTGTGACATAGATAAATAAATCTCTTTGATCTAATTATAATTTCTCTCCCAGCTTTTCATCTGACACTTTTATGTCCAGTAGATGTTTCCTAAAATCGGTGGATCTTATGCCAGGGACCCATATTTACACACCTTTTCCAAAGCACTGAAAGGGACCTGCACAAAATTTTTACCTTATTTTTTTCCCCGTTAGTGCTGGGAATCATACTCAAGCACTTGTGTTTCCAGAGAGGGTGCAGTACTGCTTGAGCTAAAGCCCAGGCCTTACATTATTGTCTTATTCATTTGTAAATGTTGTGATAGTCTTTGTGTTGTTTTAATGCCTTTTGGTTTTTCAAGTTTCAGCTATTACAAGGATGGGGTGGCATATACCTATAGTTCTGGAATTTGGGAGGCTGAGGCAAGAGGACTGCTGTGAGTTCAAGGCTAGCCTGGGTTTCATAATGAATGCAGGAATGAATAGCCTAGACTGCATAATGAGACCTTGTCTCAAAAAAAAAAACAACAAAAAGTAAAGACTTACTAATTATGCATTTACTAGTAAAAGTGTGAGTATGCAGGTATTACTGTAATATAAATGTATTGTTATACTGTAGTATTACTCTGTAGTGGAGAAGAATACATTTTGATTACTCATTGGAAATTTTATGCTGAGACTATAATATGAAGTGAAATAAATTCAGCATGCAAGTTTAAGTAGCACATGTTTTACATGGTGGATTTTAACTATAAAAAATTAAAGACAATAATAAAAAAATAGGCAGTTCCAGGAGAAAGATCAAATGCAAGTGAAAAGGAATTTAGAAATGGAATTAGGAGGGGAAATGAAGAAAAGGGGGCATAAAAAGAATTATGATGCATTATGTAATTGTATCAACTACTAATTTTAAACATAATTATATGTATGGTAAATGTGTAGAAATAAAAAGAAAAAAATTCCTCCTCTCAACAAAATACATGTTTAGGAGGCATATAATCTCATTGTGTTCTAAGGAAAGCTTCTTTTTGTTTTGAGGTTCAGGTTATCTTCAAGACACCCATCCAGGTTATGATCCTGAAGAATTACAACTCACGACTATTTCAGGAACTCCATATTTGATCCATGAGGCTCAAATGTCTTCTCATACTGGTCCACCATTTCCTTCCAATACAAGAGGAAATGCATTGTCTTCCTTGGTTGTCCTCAGTCGTGGTTAGTTTTACTGAAATCATGAATAAGAGGTTCTTACCAGAAATAATTTTCCTAAAGCTCTTCCTCAGGAAGCTCACTTCACCATAGGTAGAAGGGTCAGTTCTCATACTAGTCACCCATTTTCTCTAAAAACTGTTCCAAATTTTCAGCTTTCTCTGAGTATCTGCACTATTTTGCAGAGCCTGAAAACAGGAGGCAACTCAAGACCACACAGCAGGTTGTGGACATTTCTTTGGGAAGTTTTGATTTTGATATGTAGCATATTTCATTGGGAAGTGGAAGATGGATATTGTCTTAGGGTCTCATATTAACTGGAACTAGGATAGTAACAGTTCAACAACTGTTTCAGATCTAAACAATTTGACAATACCTAGAAATGAGTGTGAATTCAACACGTATAAACTGCTATCCCCATAATTAGCCATTGGTCTAGGAAACACTCTAAAATAATGACTGGATCATTAAAACAAGATTTTTAGGAAATTAGAGGAAATGGTGAGAAGTTACATAGGATGTGAATTTTTAAAATATTAAAGAGATACATGTTTTTTGAATGAAATGAACATAAAATTGAAAGCAGAAATAATGTTTCACAATTTTAGAACGTATAATTTTCATTTTTTAAAAATTTTACATCCTCAGTTGAGTCATAAGTTACTTTTAGATTTTTAACATTTTCTTTCCATTAGGATTAATTTATCTTAATTAAATTGCATTTAAATGTTATAATTTATGTCTTTCCTTTTTAACATGTGGAACATCAATAAAAATAAAATCATACGACTCTGCAGGGGCAACAAATTTAAATTTAAATTTTTCTCATTTCAGGTTAAATGTCAAACTGTAAAGTTCATTTGAAAAAGTAATCACACATTATTAACTGCACTAAAATTCACAGAAACATGATTTTTGTAGAACAAAAGATACAGGGAGAGCCAGAATGTAAAATGGGTAGTTTAGACTGAATGAGCATTAGTAATATTTATTGAAGCCCACCTCATATGTTAGCACAATATTCTTTAACACAGAACAAAAGATGTGGGTGGGTTGTTTACTTGATTTATACTTCATATTCTTAGGAGAATATGCAACTAATTATCATGCTGAGAAAAGAAAACCACTCATTTGGAAAATGAAATTTGAAAAACAATGCACATTTATTTCTGCTCTAATAGTGCAATAAGGGACTTACTTATCATTTCACTTAAGGTATGAATTTCCAGGTACTAGGGAGCTTATGGTCCCCTAAGTTATGTAGTCCATTCTGTATATAAATTTTTGAAAATGTTGTATTTTATTTGGTAATTTTAAAATGTAGGGTAGCTTTTCAGTACTTGTATTTTATCTACACTTCTCTCCCTTTCTGCAATATTTCAATAGAGGATGGTGTAATTTTTAGTAGTTGGTGGAGAAGACAAAAATGACATAGGAGTAATATTAACTTGTAATATAAGGATAGTGATAATTCCTGCCAAATTAAATGAAAAATCTATATTGATATAAAAAATTACCCAAATTCTAAGTTGAAAGTATGAATTCCAAGCAGAAGTAGATAATGATAATCACGGTCATAATTTTTAAAAGAAACAATTTGCAACATTAATTCATTAGAACTCTGTTATAAAAACAAAGAACTCCAGTGGTTTATTCAGTATTTTTTAGACTCCTTAAATTTTTATTTTTCAATAAACATTGCATTGTCCTATGTTGAATTATATGAAAAACCAGTTTCTGACTCAGATGAAGGCTTATGAGCTTCTCTGCATCAATCATATCAGGTTCTTATCTACTTATATTGGTTCAGGGATAAAGACATTTCTTAAGTGAGCTGGATTTCCCTAGATCCCTGCATCTTTGGAGAAGCTTCAATATGCCTGTGTTTGTGCTCTGGAAATTTCAAGCTATACCACCAAAAGAGTTAGACCAGAACAGATCACTGTCCTGACCACAAGGAGAAGTCCAATTTAATGAGGAAAGGAGGTGAAGTGGAAAAGCCACTCAATTTTACTTAGAAATATAAGTTCTTCAGACTTTGAGGTTAATTATTTTTGCTGAGCTTGTAATGTGAGTGAGTAAATTAACTGTTTTTAATTTATCTAACCCTAACAGTTTGAGTTTTGGGATCCATTCTTTTTAGGTAAAACTGTATGTTCTTTAACCATATGACTATAAATTGCTTAGTTATGTCCTTAAATGATAAACACATCTTTTTCTCACTTTCTCTTTTGAAAGCATTTAACCTTAAGGGAAATTTATATTCTGATGTACCTATCACTTTAATGTCAACATCTTAGATTACTGTGGAATATTTTTCAAAATTAGCTTCCACATTAACATCTGCTATTCAACCATCAACTTTATGTAGTATGTGGTTTTGTTTTTTATCAACATACTGTTTATCTTTCAAACTCTAAATCAGACACTCACCTTGCATTTACTTATCCTCTCTCTCTAGTCTCCCCTAAAGAATGATAGTTTTTCTGCCTTCCCTTGTTTGTCACACTATTGACACTTTAAAAAAGCATTGGTTAGTTATTTTGCAGCATGTCCCTCAGTTTTGGTTAGCCTCATATTTTCTCATGATCAAATTAAGGTTACACATTTTTGGCAAGACTAATACTAATGTGATGTGACTCTCTCCGAGAATCATGTCAAACAGTACCTGTCAAGCCACAGGTAAGATTCAGCTTGATGACTTGGTGTAGGCAGCACCTGCTGGGTTCCTCTGCACGGAGGTAACTACATTTCCCATTGCAATAGATAAAAATCTAGGGAAGGTCATTTGAAAATGTACAGCTTTCCTGTATCTTGTCAAACTTCATCACACTTTCTCAAATTTGTTTTGGCTGTTATGGTTTATTTGTTTTTCTATATATGTGTGTGTTAGAATCAGCTTGTGCTCATCTACAGAAATCTCTGCTTAATCTATATAATAATTAAAATCCTAGATCTTTTTGTAGAAAATTGACATGTTAATGGTACTGTTTTACAAAATGTGAGCATAGTGTATCTCTCCATTTATTCTGATTTCCTTTTATTTTATCAATGGTTTTCAATTTTTAGACATAAAATACTATATACACTTCTAGATTTATGCCAAAGTATTTCATTGTTTTTTTGGTGCTATTTTAAATGCTATATTTTTGTTCCAGGCTTGGTTTACTCTGCAGTAGTTATATATAATTGACTTTTCTGTTTGGCTTTTATCTTATGCCTTTGCTAAGATGCAGTTATTACTTCTAGAAGATTTTTTGGTAGGGTCTTTGGAATTTTCTGTATAGATATTTGTGGTCTATAAGTAAAGCTACTTATATTTTCACTTTCTAACTTGTGTCTAGGTTCTTCCAAACATTTTAACCAATATTTATGTCATATCTCTCCTCACAGTACCTATTTCAACTTCTATTTCGATGTAACTGGTTACTACATGATGCCAGTTGTCTGTTATTTTTAATTGCATTTCTCAATAATTTTAAGTACACATTATGATCACATTCATCACTGAGAATTTGTATCTCTACATGATATATCTTGATTCGTATTTTTTCAGTCTTGCTCTCCTGCACTGAACTCTTCCACCCCTCCACATACATAAGTCTTGTTTCCATTTATTCCTTTTTATATACCTATTTTTTGCCCTTCTTTATTTTTCCCTACCCATCTCCAATTTCTCTTTTCCTTTGAAAAAATTTCTTCCTAATTTACAATATCTGTCATACATTTTGGAACTCATTTTCATCTTCAATTTCTCATCTAGAGAAATGATATATTTATACATGTATGTTCTATTTATTTTACTTATGAGTATGGCCTCAAAGTGCACCCATTTATTATATAGGTCTCTAATTTATCACTCTTTATGACTAAGTAGTACTTCATTTTATTATTATTATTATTTTTAAAGCACCATATCTTCTTTATTCAGTCTCCAGTCGATGGCCATTTAAGATGTTTCTAAGATTCACCTCTTACAAACTGTGCTGCTATAAACATGGGTGTGCATATGTCATTGTGGCATGATGCTGCTAATTATTTCATAAGTATACTCAGCAGGGAATTAGCAGGGTCAAATGGGACATCTAATTGTAGTTTTTTTAGGAATTTTAGATTGCTTTCCATAGAGGCTGCACCAGTCTATATTCCCATCAACAGTGGAGAAGTGTTCCTTTTTCCCCACAACCCCATGATTATTTGTTGTTGCTTAATTTCTTGATAGCAGCCATTCTTTTTGGAGTGAGATGAAATCCAGTGTTGCTTTCATCTGTATCTCTTAAATGACCAGTGATGTTGAACACTTTTTCATAAGTTTGTTTGCAGCTTTTACTTTTTCATCTGAAAAATGTCTGTTCATTTCAGATGCACATTTCTCACTTGGCCCTTTAAATTTGGGAAGCTTATTTTTTTTAAGCTTGTCATATTCCATATAGTAGTTCATTATTTGAAGAACAACTAGTTAATTTTTCCCCACACTTTAGGTTGTCTTTTTGCTCTGTTGGTGGTTTCCCTTGCTGTTAGGAAGCTTTGTAATAATCTAGTCATCGATTGTGCAAATTTCCATGCTACTGAGATTTTGTTCATAAAATCTTTCCCTGTGACATTGTCGCCAACAGTTCCACCTAACCTATCTTCCAGCAGGTTTAGTATTTCTGTTTTACTATTTTGATCTTTAACCCTCTTTAATTTCAATTAAATACATGGTTAAAGATGTAGATTTAGTTTTAATCTTTGGCATGTTCAAACCCAGTTTTGTCAGCAACATTTATGAGTCTATTTTTCCTCTAATGACAGATTTGGGCTCTTTTGTCAAAAATAAGGTGGCTTAGATGTCTGGAGTTGTTTTTGCATCTTTTAATCCATTTCATTGGTATTCAGATATGTTTCTTGGCTAATACTGTGTTGTTTTTATTGCAGTGGCTTTGTAGTACAGTCTGAAGTTGGGAATTGTTATACTCCCTGCCATCATGTCTTTGTTACCAAGAATTGTTTTTACTATTCTAGATCTTTTCTGGTTCTAAAAGAATTTTTGGATTATTTTCTCTAGTTCTGTGAAATATGTTGTAGGAATTTTAATTTGTATTGCTTTGAATCTATCTAGTATTTTTGGTAGTAATGGCCATTTAGACAATATTGCTTCTTCCTACGGAGGAACAAGGAATGTCTCTCTATTTTCTAGTATCCTCTTTTATCTCTTTTTTAAAGAATTCTGTAGTTTTCAAAGTAGAGATCTTTTACTTCCTTCTTTAGATAGATTTCTAGGTATAATTTTTTTTTTTTTTGGATATTATTGTGAAAGAAATTGCTTCCCCAAATTCTTGTTCAGGGAATATGTTATTTGTGTACAAGAAGGCTATTGATTTTTGAGTGTTGACCTTATATTCTGCTATTCTACTGAATCTGGCAGTTAACTCTGTCTTTTGGCAGAGTGTTTGAGATCTTCCAGCTGTCTATTTTATTCAGGAAAACTATAACTTTCCCTCTTCTTCCTTCTCCTTTCTTTTCCTTTTCATGTCTTTCTCTTTTCCTTTTTCTGCATTACCACTTTTTATGTTTTTAAATCTTATAGGCAGCACTGTGTGCTTATGATCACCAATAATTTTACTTTTAGAACTTAAGGACATCATATTTTTAGTTCTAGTCAACTGGATTTTTGTAATCCATCTTATTCCACAATAAGAACAAAAAATATAGTCCAGACATCTGACACCAAATTCAATAGAATATTATTTATTCTTAAATGGTGCTTACATTAAAAACAACAAAACCAGAGTTCCACAATTACTACTCGTTTCTACACATTATTACATTTCCCATTTGAATACATACTCTGTAGAGTCTGAATTCATTGTGGTGGTAACATGGTTCAGAGTCTGACTAACTTAATCCCCTTAGCAAACACATGAAGTAGATAGAGAAAAATGAGGCTTAGCATAATTGAGAAATTTGACCATCTAGCAGGTATCATGAACAAAACTTGAACCTAAGCAGCTGAACTTCAGAGTCTACACTGTTAATCATGCAGCTGCTCTGCCTCCTGAGGAGCAAATGCAGCCTTCCAGTGGTCATAAGCTGCTGTGTGATCCAAGCAAACTGAAGGGAGACCTCATCGTCTACTCTCTCTCAAACAGGCACCACCTGTGGAAGGTGATGTGTGGCGAACTTTGTGGAATGTGAACACTCAAAACACACCTCTGCGAGCTTTCTGAAATCATTTATTTACCCTCATGCTTCCCCAATACAACAGTTATTTTTTGTCTGTAAGTAGAATATTTATTGGTCCTAAAATTTATTTTTCCTAGACCCTCAGATATTTGGATTCGAGCCATTTTGTCACTTCTCCATTGCATGATGATTTAATTTTTCACTGTATTTATAAAGAGAATCACAACTGTGGAGAAAAATATTCAGGCTAAAACTTCAAACATATAATGAGTAAATGTGAGTACATTTTTAACCACTTTTCCCAAGGTTTTCACTGGAGACTAAGAAGTTACCTTAAATGATTGTGGATACCAGTGAGAATGTTTGAGATGATAATTGCTGTTTATGCTGATTGATGAAGGTTGTGAAAAGTTATTAATGTTGGAGTGAGAGGTCACAAATTTATGTTGTACTTAATTTAATTTAAATTCTGTCAATAAAAGGGGAAATCATTTTGGTATCTTTTTTTTATACAAAGGTAATTCTCTCTTCTAGAATGTCTTTGTCATTCTGTAAGCAATTAAACTAGAAATAAATTACTGTCCACAACCATCATAGAAAGCGTTATCTTATAATATTTTCTACATTTTTTTTCACAGTAAGCCAATGTACTAACATAAATTATCAACAACTAAATGAGAGAAATTTAAGACCTGGTATTATTTCATTTTTTTACTATTTGACCCTTGTCTCAAAGTTGGGGGAAAGGGTATAATATATATTCATTATCTTTTCATACTGTGGAATGTTCTGCACATTTTATATAAATCAATCTCTATTACTGCACTGAAATTTGAGAAGACAAATGTCATTACTCCATTCTCTAGTAAGGAAAATTAATCCCATGAGAAGCTTGGAAACTTCACATTCACACAGATTTTTAAGTGGTAGTGAATGTGGTTTTTTCTGCTTTGCTTTCCACTATTTCACTATGAAAATATAGGATACAGTATTTCTTAAAATTACTGTTATAATTAAAATTATTTCATTAAGGTTTCTTATCAATATATCATCACATAGTTACTTTAAGAAGTACAATATGATACAAACTTTTTGGAAAACAAATAAGGTTAATAATTGTTAAAATGTCTCAACAGGGTGGTTACTCTTTTGTATCTTGGCAAAATTATTAGCTGTGTAAATATGTGACATTCATGACTAGAGGTGTTAATAAGGCCTCTTTGGAGATTTTAGCCATAATTAGCAGTAATTAGCCAGGAAAAAAAAAAACATAACTACACAAAAGTAAAAAATAAGAACATGAAAAAGGAACAGTAAAAATGCAAATGGAGATAAATATTAGCACTTGAATGCCAGTGGAACTGTTTTCAATCTCTAGCTCCGCTCGTTGCTAGCTTATATGACCTTGAGTTTAACCACTAAGGTAACTTTACTAAGTTATCAAAAGATGATAATAACACCTGCTTAGTGAGGTCATTGGAACAGTTATTCAAAGATTCCTAGGCAATCTCTGGCACCAAGTGAAGACTAAGTAGATGACACTTTCTTTTTTCCATAATCTTTCCTACTCTTACGTTAATTCTTACTATTCAACACCATTCTTGAATGTCTTAGAATATGTCTCTAGGCATGGTCTGAGTTTAAAACCAAATACCCAGAAATAAACTTGGACCCTAGCAAGATTCTGTTTGTTTTGGCAGTGTGAAGTTCCCAGTGGTGTCTTCATTTAAACTAAAATAGAAATACAAAAATCCCTTAGGATGAGGGCTATTCAAAGCTTTCAGAAACTATTACTCCATAGAATGAGAGGATTGCTTTACATTCTTCCTTTTAATGTGTCTCATTACACCTTGCAAACATATACATTTCATTACACGCTTCCATTAAAGCAACTTATTTTAACTTTCAAATATGTGCATCTCATTACATTTCCTTTAAGCATCTTTACATATTCTCCATTTGTGGATTTCATTAAAGCCTTTCCCTTGTATATCTCATTACTAAATTACTTTCATGTATGTTATTATAACCTATATTTCTCATTACACTACTTAAACATGCACATTTGATGACACCTTTCTATTTATGCATCTCATTGCACTCTCAAAATGTGTATCATATTACATCTTTCTCCTTTGCATATCGTTACATTTGTCCAATTATGCATATTATTATGGCACTTCATTTATGCATTTTATTCTACTTTTTCTTTTATCCATGTCATTACACTCTTTAAATCCAAGCATCTAAGTAAAGCTCTTTTATATGTAATTTTATTCATCTCACAGATTTTATCTCCAGTTTTCCATGTGTAATTTTCTGTTGTTCCCTTAAAGATATGAAAGGATTGATTAAGCTTCTTAAATGTGTACATATTATTACATATTTATTGTGTTTTGATTCCTTTTACACTTTAAACTCTTCTTTTTTTTTTTCTTTTTTATTAAAGTCTTTGAAGAAAAAAGTAACTGAGGCTCCTGGGTAGCATCAGTTATTATATACTTTCACATACTTCCTTTAGCAGCATCTCTTTTATTATGACTTTATTGTTCTTTCCTTTAAGTGTTCTAGGATTCTCTTTAGATATGTACATCTCATTGTTGTCTCTGAGGTACACACTGTTATTTAACCTCAACCATTATGTTTATTATCCTGCCTCAAATCATCTCTTTTAGTTGGCCTTATAGTATCACCTGATTATTATCCTCAGCTGTAAAGGGAATTTCCTTGGTTATTCATTCTTCTCTAGTTTTCATTTTTTCTGTACGAATACCAATTCTCCCTAAAATGATAGATACCTCTGGAGTAAATTAAGGTGTCAAATATATGAAATGATTCATGCTTACTTCATTTAAGTTGTGTTTTTTTAGCAGAAAACTTTTGTTGTGGTGATATTCAAAAACATAAGTTTTGTGAGTCTTCAGTATTCACTGTGTTTTCATTGTTAGCAGAAATGAAACAGGCTGTACTTTGGGAACTCATAAATATATTACAATACAAAATAAAGTTCTCATAATCTCAATAATATACTCATCTCAGTGTCAACTGGAATGCTTGTGCTGTTATTTTTGCTTAGGAGCATCTACAGAAATTGGTCCAGCATTCCATGCATGTGTGCATCACTGTAACAACAGTCATTCAGTCAGATAGATGTTAAGTTTTAATTCTATTTATTACTATTTGAGAAGTTGGCAAAAGTCCTTAATTTTTGAGTAATTTTGTCATGGCCTCAAAATACCTCATCCATGATGTGACCATTAATCTTGATTGCTAACTTCATTGAATTGGGAAATACAGCAAATTAAAAAAACAAAACAAAAAAATCACTTGGCTTAATGTATATGGATGCATCCTACAGGCATGGTCTTAGGTAGGATATATTCTGACACCTTTTTTTAATATATGTTTCCCAGTCCCTGCAAGCTAATCATCTTTTCTCTGCCTTGCTATTTGCCTATATTGTTTTTGTCTTGTAGCCAAATGACTGCAGACTGAAATTTTGAGTCAAAGTAAAGCTTTCCTCTTTTAAGTGAGGGTGTCAGGTATTATGTGCAATAATCAGAAAATTGACAACAGAGAAGTGAGCATGTTCTATAACTCTACCTGACCATAGAAGGATTTAGAAGTGCTTGTGGAAAGGGTTAGGGTCTTGGACTTGAGAGGCCCTAGAATATGGTAAGCTGAACCCAATATGTGGTTCTGTTCAGAGCTTGAAACACTGGAATGCAGACAGTAAAGGTCTGGCTCAAGAAGTTTTAGCTGGAAATTAAGACACATCTGGCAGTTGCAATAAAGGCTAAGTGTGTGTTATGACATTTGGACAAAAAGATATGTCTCCCATGTCCTGAGATTTTTTTTTTAAGGCAAATAGGTTTAATCTAGTGGAATTAATTTATTAACTCATATGATGTGGGTACTGCTGTCTGCTTTCAGCCAGATTTGTAGGGGAATTGGGAGAAAAATATGGGGGGAAATTTTTGAAAAACTTCCATTCTTGCCTAGAAGGAATCATATGTAAGATGGAGGATGAAAGAAGTGTGGTTGTTAAAGAGGTGAGTGCTGTCACCAAGAATTTGTACTTTGTACAAGAACAAGGAGAATGTGTTTCAGATAGCTCAGGAATCAGCAGGACCACAAAAACACAAGGGTAGAAAATGTTAACCTTTCCTCGAACAGAGCCCCAGTATTTCCTATGAAGAAGGGCCTCCCAGGCAGTGTGTTCCCCAGGGTTTACTGTGTTCTTCCCTGCCAAACAAGCAGCCAGAGCATGACTCTGCCATGAGCCAAGGTGCCTAACTTTTGCTTCGACTGACAGCACAACACAATGTCACTGAATCTATACCCACTTTATTGGAATGCAAGACCTGTGGAGTGGAGGAGTCTTTCACTCAAACTGCAAAGGAAAGCTTGGAGACCAGAGCAGGAGTCCCTGAAAGGGCAGCAGTAGACCTGTAGCCCGAGATGTGGTGGAGTCCCTAACCAATCAGAGGTTGCATGAATCTCAAATGTCTGCCAAGTAAAGCTTCAGGCCATCAGTGGAGCCAGGCCAGGAAGGGGCTGTATGGACTGCAACCAGCAAGGCTGTTTGCTGTGAGAACACACAAGCTTTGGAATTCACACTTTACCACATAAAATGTCAGGTGGTAAATCAGAAGCCTTAATGTCCCTTTGCCATTGTACTTTGAATTGACTAAAAAAATATTGAATGTATTGATACATTTTAAGTAGAGCTTGTGATCCCATTCATCACTGACAATTTGTACCTGTATATGATATATCTTGATTCTTATTTTTTCCTATTCTAATAGGAATATACATAGCCCATATACATAGGCTTTGTTGTTTTTTCCCCTTACAATCAATTTTTCACTGTTTTTTTCTTTTACCTTCCCTTTGCCCTAGTTCCTTTTTCTCTTTGAACATTTTCTTTCTATTTCACAATAGCTATTATATATTTTGGTCCTCATTTACGCCTTCAGTTTCTTATACCAGAAAAATGATTCTGTACTTACATATTTTTACAAAGGTTCAGAGATAAAAATTTGCTATGATTCCCAGAAAAGTTTGACTTGCACTTTTGAAGAGTTCTGAAATTGCTGAGCCTTTGGGAAACAAATTATTACATTTGCACTTGTACATAGGATAGTTTTTGAATAATAAGATAGTTCTACATGTTAAGTGGATTCATGCATTTGCTGTCATCTTTATTTTAAGGTGGAGTATGGTTTCAAATGGGTGGTTTTCAAATGGTTTGGGTGCAAAATAGACAAGAGGTGGATTATGAGCATTAATTAATATCTCCACTTCACTGGATTAAAAACACCTAGAAGATTAGAACAGAAGGTATCTAGGTGTGTCAGGGAGGTGTGACCTTGGGTAGCTGTCAGGTCACTCACCCATTTACCTCTGGTACACTGTTATTGCTCTGTTTCTCATCTGCCACAACTGAGAATCTTTGATCTGCCATTCCAGTTCACCATGAAGTTTCTGCCTTCTTGCCAGGCAAATAACAACAAAAAAAGGAGAACAATATTAAAAAAAAAAATGAGAACACTTTTAAAAATTCAAAAGAAAAAAAGAATGGTGCCTCTTTTCTGTAGCTTCTCTGTAGTTTCTGATTTTCCTATCAGTTCTTTATTTCTTTTCACCAATTTTATATTTTCCCTGTGTCACAGAGAAGTTATCTTTTCTATTGATTATTACTGACCCATTTTGAGTTAATCTCAGTTTCTCATCTTTTGGCAGGATGGTATTGCAGAGGGGGAACAGTCAATGGCAGAGAAGGCAGAAAGCAGCAAGCTATAGGTAGTAAGCTTCCTTTTCCTTTTTATCCCATCTAGAATACAAGCCTTGTGGTAGTACTATTTCTATCTGGAACAAAGCTTCCTATTACCCCGTCCAGAACTGTGAGAAATCAATTAGTAGAGTAATCCAATATCACACATCTTTAATCCCAATACCATACTCTTTTTTTAAATTGAAATCTTTATTGGTACATTACATATATACATCATGATTGCACTCCACAATGGGAATTTGTACCAGTATAAGACACAACTTAATTCTCATTTTTTCCCATAGCCCTACTCACACTACCACCCCCCCATATACATACAATTTATTTCCTTTCTGTTTTATTATAATATGATTATTTTCTCCCTTCACCCTGTTTCACTTTGACTTGCACTTTTCACAATATTCTGAAATAGAAAATACCCAATATCATATTCTTAATCTACATTCACATGCTCTAGTTCCAGCTTCCTTTGAAAAGCCATATTTATGAGTGCCTGAGGCTTTTGGGGGACATCTAGCTATAAGCCACAAAACCTACTATTTCCACTCCTTTGGATTTCCATTCCTACTTCTCTTTATCACTTTTTAAAAAAAAAATTCTGTATTATCTTATATGTAAATGGATTTATTTTGAAACTAACCATTATCTCATTTGGAATGTTTTCTTCTCTGATTTCTAGTAGAATATGGGCTCCATGGTGTTGTGGCCATGTTTTTTGTTTTGTTTTGTTTTTTGTTTCTTTTTTTCCCCTCTGTTTTATCTGTTCTAACTAACTCCTTGGTAGGATCTAATTCCTGCTTAGGGCACAAAGCAGAAACTACCATTTTGTAAAAATCATATTCTGAGAAAATTGAGAAGTAGACTGAGACACAGCTTATCCTACACTCAATTAAAAATGACCAGGATTGAACGTGCATGGGTGGAAATTCCAATGAAAACAGCAGAGGAAAGAGAAAATATGCTTAGAATCTGATAGTAATTCTAAGAGAGATAATGATAATGAAGGGTTGCCACTTAATAAATAAAAGACCTATATAATAAATAAAATCTTCCAAAATACTTTGACAATAGTTACTAAACTACTTAAATATCAATACTTCAATTATTAGTCAAGTTTGCACGATCATATATATTCACAATTATATATTATATAAAATTTAGATTACAATGGGATATATAATATTTCCCTCTTCTCCATAAAGTTCTTTTCAAAGACTGGTATAATATATTATAAATACAGTGGCTTAGTAAAGTAGAATATTGTTGTCTTTTAGTTTCTAGAGTCAAGAGATCTGTATTAATTGTGTTTGTAGGATTCTATTCTTTTTTAATGGTCTAAAGGAAAATTCTTCCCTTACCTGCTCCTAAGTTTTGGTGGTTTCCAGGTAATCTCTCTTGGCTTGTAGCTATGTCTCTGCGATCTCCATTTTGTTATAATTTTATTTTCTGTGTTTCTCTATTTCTCTTGTCTTGTTAGAAATACAACGGTCATTGGATCCTGAGTGCAATCTAATTCTGTATGATTTCATTTTCACCCAATTTGTTTATATCTCAAAGATAGTCCAAGTAAAGATGTATTCAGAGATTCTGGGTAGACATTAATATCTGGAAAATGTTATTCAACCAGTTGTATTGTCCAAAAGTATCCTAACATAGTTTCCACCAAAATGTCTTTAAATAAAAGAATATGTTCTCAGAATTGTCAAAATCAATGAGTTCAGCTGATATATCTGTCCCCCATGTTTTACAGTTCCCCTGATTCCACTGATGGCTAACCTTTTGAGTGGTCAGTGTTACAGATTCCACTGATGGCTAACCTTTTGAGTGGTCAGTGTTACAAGTGGCATGCTGTGTTGCACATGCCATAGGCTTACCACTTCTGGACTAGCCCATTGACAAGGAAGGTTATATCAGTGTCTGTCTGAGGGCTTACATCTAAAATTTCCCCCAAAGCCTCATGTGTTTAGAGTTGGGACTTCCCGGAGGTTATTGAGGAAGTGAGGTCTTGTTAAAAAGAGTAGGTGAACAGGGACAGGACTAGTAAGAGACTTCAGTTCTGGCTCCTGCTTCTCTTTCTCTCTCTCTGTCTCTGTCTTTTTTCCCTTCTCTTTGACATTTTTCTTCCACCAGAATATTCCAAATTACCTCCTTTGTCTTGGTGTTGGTCAGTATTGGCTGAATAGTTTACATCTCTGAACCAAAATAAATTTATTCTCTCAGTCGTAGGCATCAGGTATTTTGATGCAGAAAATAAAAGTCTATTAATAAAAGCTCTATACAAGTTAATAAGTTTACTCACTAAAAAAATGCATAAAATACTAAGTGTACACACACAGTCACACATCTGTAATAATATTGCTTTCTTTCAGAGTCTAATTTTAACAATATAAGGTATCCAAACTATAAACTGGCAGTAGAAAATTTAATATATGAAAAGGTGAAAATGCAAATTATAGTCACATACATGTGAAAACTTCATTTACACTTAATATTTTAAGTTTATAAGATAATTATATGGTATCAAAAATATTTCAACATTTAAAATTCATTGAACTCTTTTAATACCTACTTAGAAGCATTTCACCAGCCTTAATTTGCAACATTTTAGATAGTAGTGTTTAATATTATACAAAATATCTCCTACATTTAGGCAAAATACAGTGATTTTCAAAAGTCCATATGTTCTTCTTTCTACTAATACCAGTGCACATAACTAAATATTATTTACTCTTTGAAAATGGAAAGAAGTTTTCTCACAATGAACAGATGAATCAAAAAATATCAGTAAACTCATGTATTAGGAGCTTTGGTAGTCATAAGGTCTAACAATGTATAATGACTCCAGAAAGATAAAAATCTAAATGACAACTGGGTTTATGCAACAAAACACCGTATCACATATACTCAAGAAATGATCACTAGAGATTTAACAGATACTTGTATATGCAAAACAGCTTTATAGTAATTTAATCTTTTGTGGCACTTACCTAGAGAACCCATTGTGGTGTAATGTATACTATTCCAAGTACTTTCAATCTAATCAGGAGTTCAAATTGGCTCCTTAAAACACTAGTGTATTTACAAATACCGTCTCCAACAAATAATGTCTCCAAACCATTTTTTCTTATATATATACCAGTACCAGGATATGATTGTGGTCCTAAACACATGTATGCTTTCAGTCTGTGTTCATTGGAGTTTTTTCAAGTTCCAGAAATATAGGAACAGACACATGTGGATCTGTGCCTGTTTGCATGCACATGTGTGCATGCACGCACATATATACACATGCACACACACAGCTCCCTCCCCAGAACCATACTTTGACAAAAGTTTTGAGAAAACTTTTAATAAGTCCAAAATAGAAATACAAATAAAGTGTTCTACATAATTATATAGTGAGGGATAATGGTTATTGAAATATTATATTTTTTTCATATAGCATAGTAATATTTTCTGAGTCAGCCTTAGTTCACTGGTAGGGAAGTAGAAACTCAATAAGAATATTAACCTAAATTCACAGAGCTAAAAAATAGATGTTGAGAGACAGAGGGAGGGAGGGAGGGAAGATGGGGGGAAGAGAGAGAGAGAGAATTCAAACCAGAGTATATGTTTCTAGCCAAAGTGTGTTTTTTTCCGAGTATGATTAGCTTACTCTGATAACTGGGGTTGATCATGTCAGCTTCACTGGCTCGAGAGCCCCCATGCATTAGTGGAGCACCCTGGTGGTGTGTGTGTGGGTCAGGTAAATGTGGCCGAGGTTTCTCTATCTGATCTCCCACCTGTTACTCTCTGGCACTGTTCTTCTCTGCTTCTCAGCTGCATCCCCCACCCTGTGGCATCATAGCATAATGCTTATTACCTAGGAACCAGCTGAAGGGCTACGCTGTCCTAAAACATGAGTCAAATTAAACCCTTCCTCCTTAAAATTATGGATATCTTATATTATGTCCATCCAATGATGATAAATATGACAAATACACTTAATTTTAGAAATCTCTAAAATAATACTTTCACTTAAAAATTTTAAAAATTAATTCTTCTGGTATGAGACATGATCATAAAATTTCTCTTTTCAAATTCACAAAGTCCTTAGAAAATGTAACACATTAGTTTGTATATATAACTGTTCTGGGAACAGGGCCATAACATTTTCCTTCTTCAGTCCTTGCTCTTTCGCCTAGCATCTAGCTGAGTGAATGGAGGATATGTGCAGGTGTCATAAAATGCTGCGTGAGGGTGCTATGCAAATGTGACTACGAGTATATGTCTGTGAAAATAAGTATTGGTAAGAGAATAAATCCTGATAAGCATGAGAGAAAATGGAAGAAAGAATGGTATGTGCTTCATAGACCCAAAGAAGTGCTCTTGTACTGATCATACTTTTTATTCCAAAAATAAATAGAAGTTGTACAAATAAAAAATCCCTGCTTTAAAATTTTATGTCACTATAAATTTACAGTTGAATGTATGGGTTGGTTAGCTTCATAGCTCTAGGTAGCTAAATATATTCACTACTATCATGCTTTTTAAAATAGTATCAGAAGAGATTAGGAAGAATTAGAGCTTTTATCAAGTTCTTTTCAAAAAAAATGGTGCTTCTAAATAATAACTCACAGTTAATAATAACTCATAGTTAACAAGTTTTTCTATGAATTATTCATCATTAGGACAAATATTTGAGATATATAAGAAAACATAGTCTAAAATACCACTCTATTTAGTTCACATTTTCATATGTGTTTGTGAATAGAAGATAATAGACATAAAAATAAGAAAGTTGTATGCTTTACTAGAAACTGATTTAGAAGATACAAAAAAAAAAAGTAATTGAGAGAAAAAGATTGCAAACATCAGAGGGTGGAGCACAATTTAAATAGAAAAATGTAGGCCTCATGAGCAATGTGAAATTTGAGCAAATGCTGTAGTTTGGTTAGGCAGTTGGTAAAGTAGGTATCTCAGCAGCTTCCTAATATTTATTCTAGGTGGAGAAAATATGTATATCAGAGATCTTATTGCCCAGAATTGTCTGCCCTGTTCACTCACCAGCAGTCAGATGACCAAAGTCCTCAGTTGCCAGAAACTTGGCTTAGCAGTGCACAGCTCATATATTATCAGACTGCTCGGCTCCATTCATATCAAAACTGCTGATCATCCCACTGTTGGTGTATAGAGCAGTGTGTCTGCATCACGGGAGCTGGAAAGGGCAATAGGACAAGGTGAAAGGAGTTTGGGAGAAACCATAGTTAGGGCCTTTAGGCCCTTGTTGAGATGCTTGTTATTGCTGGCAATAAAGGAGGGAGCTGTTAGAGAAGAAAATAGAGACTTGACAGGGACAAGTTAGGTGGGCTGGGCTGTTACCCAAATGAAGGTATAGCCCATTATCAGGTTGTACTTCTACAGTGTTAGAACAAATACTGTAGACCAGGTTATCAGAACAATATAAATTTACAGTTTAGGAAGTGATAGTCTAATGTCAGAATTCTAGCAGGCCCATGTTCTGCTGAAACACATGAACACAAATGCTGGATGGTTTAGAGATGATGCTCTAACTGCACTGCAAAACCCCCTTATTGCTAACCCACTTTAATTGCTTAGTGCCCTTATACCTCAGCACCAAGGTTTTAGTTTAGGCAACCCACTCAGACAATAATGCCTTTTTTCTTCAAAGATAAATTACCCAAGTGCCATACAGTGACCCTCCTGCTACAGGAGAAGAACCTTAACTTACCTTGTTCCAACTCAGGTGGGTTCTCAGCAATCCTCAGTGTGCCTTGGCTTATCAATGCCTCAGCTTGTTTCTCTCTTTACATGACCATCCTGTCTCCATGTGTCTCATTTCTGTATCCAATCCATTCTCTTCAGGAGAATGCCAGTCATGTTGACTAATGGCCCAATCTGACATTGTTTTAACTTGATTACTTCCATAAAGACAGAGCTTCCATACTGGGTTTTCTTTTTAAATGCTGGGGAGTCAGGATTCTTTCATATTTCCTTGCATGACATAAATTAGTCTGTAGTCATTGAACTTAGATTTGAATGTGTTTGGGAGGTAAAGACACTATACTAAGATGTGCTGGAAGAGTAGATATAGTAAGATGAGAGAGGCTGTAAACAGAAGGAAAATGGGACAAAGATCAGAGGTTCAGTTTTGAACAAGTTGAACAACATGCATCATGAAATTGAAGATCCCAGGGGAAAAAACAAAGCAAAACAAAACAATACAAGATACAACAAAAACAAACCAAAACCCCCACCAATCTCCTTGTCAGGGAGTGCTCCAGGAGGAGCGCTTCTGCCTCTGTGATCAGGACTGTGCGAGCAGTGTTCTAATCCATTTTCTTGTTACTGAGAGAGAATATTCAATACACAGTGTTAAAGGAGGGAAGGTGTGTTTGGCTCACAGTTCATAGAGGTTTCAGTTGGGAGTTGGCTGGATGCAAGATGAGATGGTTTGGGAGACACCGCATGCAACAGACAGTAAGGCGAGAGCAAACAAGGGACCTTAGCAGCTCACTTCCACCCCTTTTCTTATTCTGGTCTAGGCTACTGGGTTTAGAGTGATGTCCCAGTCAATGCCCTGATTTAGTGATCTCATGCCATTAATCCCAGTGGCTCTCACTGGAGATCTAGCCACCTTTGAAAAAGCCAGACCTATGATTGCATGAGCCCTTGGGGAACATTCGGACACAAACCATAATATTCAGTATTCTTGATCTGTCCTAATCAATCTAGGAACAGCATGAACACATTCTGTACTGGAGGAGAATTGCCTGTAAGGTAGGAGTATGGAAAATTGGCTCTTGGATGATGTGGAGTGGGTGCAAATGGGCAAAATAATTACTTAACCAAGAATAACTAGGTCTTTCTGCCTAAGACATGGACAGTTTAGAACGTTAGCCATGGTAACCCTGCTCACCAGGAGGGACTAAAGAGATGAATAAAGATTAATTTTTCCCTACCTTCGTATATACCTTTAATTCTTATTTGAAAATGTTGAAGATAAAACTGTAGTTAATAATTATACAGATTATGTGGATAAAATATAAACACTTTTATGATTAAATGAAATATATATCTGTCTATCTCTATATAGTAGTTTTTATATTAATTGTCTGTAAGATTTTTATTGATCTCAATTCATATCATGAAATCTCCAGGAAAAAATACTTTGTTGAAAGTTTTTTAAAAACCTTATAGTATCTTGCTGGGGCGTGGTAGCTCACTCCTGTAGGCAGAGGCAGGAGGATTACTGTGATTTTGAGGCCAGCCTAGTATACATAGTAAGCTCAGAGCCAATCTGAACTGGGCAAGTCCTTGTCTCAAAAACAAAAACAAAACAAAACAAAAAACTTTAAAAAAAATCCTTATAGTATCTCTAGGAAGAGAGATTAGAGAATAAAAATTACACTGACAATTTCCGAACAGTTTGGGAAATACTAAATTAGGAATAAAAACGCCTTTAATCAGAAGATAAAGAAAATCTGAGATAAAGCTCAGAATTGCTTTCATACATCAACATACTAACTTTTGAACCTTATTCTATCAAAGCCTGTCCATGGAGCCTGCCCTGTCAGGCTTCTACATGACCATGCCTGAGAGTATTGGACACTGTCTTCCTGTGGACTGGCATCATTGTGGATTAGCTTTTCAGTCTCTTGCCAGCTCTTTTTCCTTTCCACATAAACAACCTGTCTATCTCTACTTTATTTCTATCAAGCTGGAGAAAATGAGCTGAGGGAGAGGAGGAGAGAAAACTGACAGGGGATGTACTCCTGATCAGCATTTGTTATAGACTCCCTAATAGATAAGGAAGCGTGTCAAAGATGACCGGACTTTGTAATCTCTCAAGACATAAATCCCATCTTGATTTGGCGGAAGTTAAAAGAAATTTAACCTTCAGAAATTTATACTGGGGTCTTGCTTTTGAATGTCAGCGAATCCTATGTGATTATCTTTCCAAATAAGACCTAAGATTTTCCAAAGTTGCTATTTTTTTGCAAATAATTGTAGAAAGACAAACATACAAATAAAAAATGAAATGTACTTTTAAATAATTGGAATATTTAAATATAAATTTCCTAATCTTCAGCATTATTGATATTTTGATTCACATTAATTTTTTTATTGGAGAGGCTACTTTGCATTACCCCATAATCGTGAAGGTAAAACACCTCCAAACCTTATCGCATCTCCTTTGAGAGGAAAATTTCCCTGTTAAAATTATTCCTGTACTAGAAAAGCAAGTTAATGTTGTCTTTTTAAAATATATCCTTTTGTCTTATAAATTTATAACTGTTGTTTTGCAAACTTATCTCCCTCTATCTTTCCATGTTTTATACTGATTGGCTTTTGGAAACTCTTCTTTTGATAAGCATACAAAATTAAGGATATTATGGGAATGAGATTTTCTGGCTTCTGATAAATGTATTTCACTATTTGCTGCCTCTTTCAAACTTAGTATAATTATAATTGATGTTTATCATTAATTTAAAACTTATGAATTTCTCAAGTGCCTTTTGAATAGCCAAAATAAAATTAAGTTTCCTTAAATTTGGTTTAAAGTTCAGATGTATTCTGTTCTGTTCAAATTCTGTAAAAATTGTGATCATGGACATAAGATAATCTTTTTTGGGGGGTGAAATTTAGAGTTAATTTTTTAGCCTGGCTACATTGTTTATTAGCATGATTCGTGATGAGTTTGTGTTGTAATTTGTATTTATTTTTATTTTAGTTTTCACATAGAATAGAATGTTCCTCCTGATGTTCTATGTCTAAGATCCAGGTATTCCTCTGTTATTTTCATTAGGAATTACTGACAATTTAGGAAAATCTGGCCATTTGACTTTGAAAATGTCATAAAGAAAAATTTCCACCAATAGCATAAAGCTAAGCTGTATGCCTCAAAATGGGCCACGGGCTCTGCATGGAAGGCTGTAGTGTGGATTCTACACTCCTTTCATGAGGGAGCTCTCAGGTATTCCTGAGAAACCACACCAGTTTGGCTGGTACTTGTGTAATAATCATTATCATTACGTTAAATGCTTGCTACATTCATATTTCCACCATTTACTCATTGAGCAAAGAATGTACTGGGCAGAGTAGCGTAAACGTACCTCAGGGATTAAGAAATAAAGTATCAGTATTGTTCATGAGAACTGCAATGCAAGTAGTGAGGTAAATAAATTATGGACACTCATTTTCTTGTAAGTAAATTCAAATAAACTGCTCTTAATAGGTTGAGTTTTATGTCTGTTAGATCTTACCTGATGGAACTTGTACAACTGATTTATTCTTTGAATGTTTCTAAAATAAGTATGTAATGAAGTAGAAAAAGATGGGCAGAAATAGGATCGGGAATACCATTTTAGATAGAATTATCAAAGGGAGACTGTGCAGGTGACTTTATGGAAGAGTCGGTAGTGCAGTAAAGGAACAGTCCAGGAGGAACTGTAGGTCAGATTTTTCCACTCCTCAGGCAGGGACAGCAGGAAATGCAAGTGCCCTGAGGAGAGACTGACTGGGGCTTGTGCAGGAGGACCTGGGGCCAAAGCAGATGTGGCAGGTAGAGCAGTGATGGTGAATGAGTAGAATCCTAATGTAAAAACTGGAATGCTTTGGGCCAGGGAGTTAGCTCAGTGGTTCCGGCACCTGTCTTGCAATTGCAAGGACCTGGTAACTGCATACAATATTGGGCATAGAGACTCATCCCCAGCAGCAACCAGTACCACATACCACAGTGCCGGGCGTGGTGGCTCACGCCTGTAATCCCAGCACTTGGGAGGCAGAGGCAGGAGGATTGCTGTGATGTGAGTTTGAGGCTGAGCTCAGGGCCAGCCTGAACCACAAAATGAGACCCTGTCTCAAAAAAAAAAAAAAAAAAAAAAAAAAAAAAAAAAAAAAAAAAAAAAAAAAAAAAAAAAGAAAAAAAGAAAAAACTGGAACGTTTTGAATAGTCCTTTTCGTATATTTGAATTACCATTCTGTTGTCTTCAGCTTGTGCTCATGTAACTTCATTTTTTCCTTGTGGTGTTAAATGTCATGCATATTACTTTTTCATATGCATTGACCTTAATTTCAATAATAGGTTTACACATTTTTTTTTATAAAATGATCTGAGGAATGTGGAGAATAAAATATATAACTGATATATGTTGAAATTTCCATTATTACTAAGTTTACTTGTACTCATGGATTTGAGTTGTGATTTCCATTCATCCTAATGAATTTCTTGTGATATCCTTTGTAAAGCACTTCTGCTAGTAGCAAGTTTTCCTCAGTCTTATCTGCATGTTTAGCTTTTCACCTATGTACCCTTAGCCACTGTTCTTTAGGCTCTCACATTTAAGATTAAGCTGAGTAATTATTTATTCTGGGTGACTTTAGAGGATGAGAAATTTTTCTTATTATATTTTCAAGTGTCTCTTTCCTCTGCTCTTTTTTTGCCTTTCTCACTACTGACAATGTAAACATGTTATCACTGAATTCTTTAAACATTGAAAATACTTAATTTTATGTTGAAATGTAAATAAATATGGACATTAAAATGTTGATAGTTTTTTATTGTTGTTGTTGTTTAGACTATCATGATTTTCCTAAAAAAAATTTTCTATTATTTCATTATGGAATTCAGTATATTTTTTATGCTTCCAATGAAACCAACTTTGTTCCTTTAGAGTGAAACAGCATTTTTAATCAAATAGCATTTTAAAGTTATTCAAATAAACAAACTTGCATAAAATGGTGGCAATCCAGAAGAAAATTTAAAATTATCTCCTTTTAATTAGATTTTTTGTTGTCATTTCCAAGTCCTTTTTCCTCCATCAATAAACTTCTTAATTCTCTTCATATAGGTAGATTACCTTACCTGTGTCCTCTATAATTCTACTTAAATAATGTTGATATCCTTAAATATTTTTAAATAAGATATAATATGCCAGAAATTTTATGATGGTACTAGTTAACACATTTCAAAGTTAATACATCAAAATAATGTGCAGAAATCTGATGACTCATAGTTTTAAAAATAAAAAAAAAATCATCAAAAAGACAACTTCTGAAAATTATACAAGCAAATCTAAAATGACTAAAATGTTTGACTTCATATAATTACTAATATGCTATCCAATATTAAACTCATTGCTTAGATTATTTTGAGTAAGAATAATAAAGGTAACCTAAAAATAATTTTATCTTGAGGAGAACCAAAGGAAAATATAAATATATATATATACATACACACACATACACACAAGGTGTAGGAACTAATTGTTCTAAACCTATTAATTGTTTCTTTTTAACCCAGAGTATGAATCCATTTTTGATAATTGTCATTAATTAATTTCAGGGGAAAAATTCAGATCTAAGTCAAAAAATGTTTTGATCATGTTGGAAATTTTAGAAAGGTATTTGTTCCTCCTGTTCCTTTGTTCCTGGGACAAAATTCACAACTCCCTAACTTATATGAGGAGGGGCTTATTTTGACTCTCAACTCAAAAGGTTCAGTATGCATTCAGCAGGCTTTAACACAGACAGGAAATGGCCCAAGATCCCTACTGAGTAAAGCTGCTTATACCACCCTGGCCAGTAGGCAGAGAGAGAGAGGAGGAGCCAAGGAAAGAGACACACCCTTGCAGTGATTCCCCTAGTGATACACCTTTTCCAACCACACTACACCCTTAGTAACAAGTCAGCAATAGTATCCTCAGTGCAGTCACTTTCCAAAAGCACATCTCTGATTGAATGAGCTCCTTGGGGGACATCTCAGTTTCAGATCATAACCCAGCCCTGACTTCCAAAAAGGCTCCTGTGGATGTCTATGCAGCATGCATTTAGCTCACTGTGGAGAATCACCAAAGTCTTAACTGTTCCAACATTGAAAAAAAAAAAAATGCTACTCTAAAGTCTTCTCTCACTCAAGGCATACTCTTATCTCTGAACTTATCATAATCAAAACACTGAACACATTAACATACTATGATATAGTTTAGAAATACCCATTCCAAATGGAGGAATAGATTATAGAAGGGAATAGGACTAAAATAAAAGCTAAATACAGCAAAGCAAATATTGATAGCTACAGTTTGTGTTTAGCATTTGGAGAAGGTTGTAATAACAAGATATGAACTCCGAAGGGCTTGGGCTACCCTGCACGTAACATTTCTGGCTGTGTTTTTGTTTTGTTTTGTTTTGTTTTGAGACAGAGTCTCACTTTGTAGTTCAGGCTGGTCCTGAGCTCAGCCTCAAACTCACATGAGAGCAATCCTCCTTCCTCTGCCTCCCAAGTGCTGGGATTACAGGCGTGAGCCACCACACCTGGCCCTGTGGTAAGTGGTAATAATGGCTGCTGGGTATGATTCTCCATCGCCCCGTATTGTATGTGTTTACTGGGGGATCAAACTCTGAGCCCTTGAACTTACAAGACAGGCACCAGAACCACCGAGCTAAATCCCTGGCCCTCTGCTTGTATTTTTATGGCATCTAGTCTTGAAAGGCTATTCTCACTGCCGACAGCTTTCTTCAGACAGCATACGATTCGAGCTTTTTACCTTCCTACGGCCTCCCCTGCGCTTTGGTTCGCTATTACAGTTTCACTCATTATTGTCTTAAGGGGCACACTGCCTGAGCTGCTAGCCCTTCTGAAATCTGGGTGGAAGACTCTTTCATCCCACAGCTATTGCATTTTGCATGCCACTTCATGGATAATGCCAGGATCTCCTGCCAGCTTAAGCAGAAGCCAGGCCATTGTGGAATATGGCTGTGGAGGTCTCTGGGTGCCTGGTTGGCTGAACTTTAGCAAGTACATCTGTTTTTGGCCCAGAAAGAGCAGAGATATACTTTGCCAAGACACACTCTCATTGACTCATTCTTCTAATCACACCACACCTCCTAATAGCAAGTCAGTTATATCACTCTCATAATTAAATCACCTTGCAAGATCTCACCTCTCAGTGCATGAGACTTTGGTGAGACACCCTAGAAGCCAACCATAAACCATTCCTATTATTATGAAATGTTTGAAAAAGATAATGTTTGATTGACTTGCCACCTGAGAGCAAGCATGTAATGTATTTTCCACATATCAATATTTTTTGTTTTTGTGTGTAGTACTGGAGATTGAACCACCAGTCTTAGTACTAAACTCCAGTCTGAGCCTTTTATTTTAAAATAAGGATTATTTTATTTCTTTTTATATCAGTGACATGTTTTTAAAGCAAATAGGTTTTGATTTTTAAAAAAATCTGACTGAACTCATCTCAACAAATATTCAGATCTTATGGTTCCTAATCAATATCTATGCCACAAGACTAGTTGAATTGAGTACCTATGATTCTCTATTTTGATCTGTGTTTATCAATTTCTAAAACCCACATGCATATCTTTTAGAATTCTATTTTAAGAGAATGTTTAATATTAACTGGAGTGTCACATTTTTGTGGTGAAGAGCAATAATATTCTTCATGTTGACAAGGAATACCTGTATGTGGTTAATGAAGTATTTGATGTTTATCTTGAAATGTTAATGGTAGGTCAGGTGACTAACTTGACTTAAATGATTTCTAATTCTTTTGCATAT
Organism: Petromus typicus; assembly: GCA_004026965.1. Classification (NCBI taxonomy): domain Eukaryota; kingdom Metazoa; phylum Chordata; class Mammalia; order Rodentia; family Petromuridae; genus Petromus; species Petromus typicus. The sequence continues at coordinate 69,958 of PVIR01004909.1, forward strand.
TTTGCTTATTAAATATCATATAAATACTATTTCTAGTATTTAGCAGAGAAGTTAACCTAAAGCAGTATATCATAAAGTTACATAAATATGTGCCATTTTAAGCTATGAAAATGCATTCAATTTATTATTATTGGAAAATAGAAAACTATGGAATGTGTGTAATAGATAAATTCTAAGGAGAATGTTGGGTATCAGCGATCCCTGTACAGGAATATAAAGTTGATAGAACTTCCTTAGCCACTGAATGTGAATCTAAACGTAGAGTTCTACAGAAATCTAGGAAATGACCATAAAGGATTATTTAACTATTAGATCAGGAGACAAAGTTGACTTTACTATATAGTGAATATTTTTCCCATAAAATTTATATTAATTTTGTCAACCAAACTTAAAATTTTAGATATTGATGACATTCTTTTATTTATATATTTAGTGAGATGTGTGAATACTGAATATCCACTCTGGTTTCTTTTATTCTTAAACTGAAAAAAGTACATTTTCTTAAGTAGCCCCTTCCAAATACAGTACTTTACTGACTAAAGCCTCATATCTATCCATTTTGTCACTTTTACATGACATGGACATATTTTTTATACCTCCTTTTCTTTCAAAAATTATATATTTGATATTTCCAACACCATGATTTTCTTCAACAGCAGTGCCAAATTCTCCACCTAGTAGTCAATAAGAACAGTGGTCTGGGTCCATGCCACTCAGTTTTCCGTGTCTGCCATCATAACTCTAGGCATCAGATTCTTCTTCTGTTTATTCAGGGTAAACCATGGACTACTGCCACAAGTTTTATGCTTATTTAAATCTTTGATGAATATATTATATATTTATATACACAGACTCTTTTTAACACTTCAGAAGTTAAATATTCAAATTAAATATGCAACCATTATTTTTATGTGGAAGAGTTATTGTCTGTTACATAATAATCCTTTCTTGTGAAAACCTGTGTTTTTTTCATGCAGTGTACAACTTAGTGTGTAATTGTATATGTTATGCTATAGATTTATTATCTTCATGTTATTCTTGCCACTATTTTGGAAGACAAGATAAAGAAAATATTTCATTAGTTATCAGTAGTTATTTACTTATCTAAAAGATTATGGTGTCAGTGTGGATAGATTGGTTGAATAACAATTCTTCTGTTCAGTTTTTTTTAAAGTTCTCTCAATTACTTAAATGTCAGGATAGATCCATCTAACTCATTTAGCATATTTTGAATTTAATGAGTTGCATTTGAATTATTTCTTATAAAAGTAAATTAGTTTAATTATTGATCCTACCAAGAACAAAACAAGGTTGTTAAGTTTATCCTATAGTTTAAAAAACTCATTTTCAATGACCAGGGAAGCTTGAATGAAGAGTAATTAAGTAGTAATGTTCCCATTCATTCAATACTGTATACAGGAAGTGTCTGGAAAGAGAAGTGGCTGTTAATAAGCAGAGTCATATTATGTAAATATGTTCATCTTATCGCACTCTCTCCCCATATGCACACGCTTAACTGACATTTATCTGCTCTTCTTCAGTGATGCATGGCTTGTTCATTGTTTTCGGCAGTGTTAGCTGCCAGATATTGAAACTGAAGATTCAGGCTGATGTTCTTTATCATTTGAACTTTTTCTTTCTTATCTTTTGTATGTTCTATTAGAAATTACAAATATCTAATAAATTTGGGGCTATAACAATAAATCTTATACTTGTAGAAATTCTCTTCTTTTGTATAATTAACTTTATTCTTAAATTTTTTATCTATATGACCATACTCAGGATTGAGGATTCATACTAGTACGTGACACATCTGATCCTCATTTTTCCCATTCTCCTGCCTTCTCTACTACCTGTTGTCCTCTAAACATGTAAGCTTTATTTCCTTTTTTTACCATCTAATTTTTCTCTACTTGCAACTACTCCCCATTTCCCTTTTCCTTTTGAACATTTTCTTTTAAATCATCTCATGTCATTAAATATAGATGAGTAAATGTAGCATTCTAGTTCTTAAATCACCTTTATAAATAATATCATTAAAAAGAAGAAAAATACATAAAAATTCACAGCTTGTACACTTTTAAATACTGAGTTTAAAAGCAGAAGATGCATATTTTTTTCTTAATTGTGTTGTTAATATGAAAAATCTTTGCAGCTCATTTTACATAAAACCACGACATAGGTTCCATCTATTTTAATACAAGTTCATTAGGTTAACAAATATTCTTCATAATTTCAAAACTAAATTTATAATCTGTGGATGAATATCACCTGTATGCTACAGTTTAGGGTTTTATTAGTCTCTGGTGGGAGCAATGTGAAGACTAAATTGAAAAAAGTGATTTTTTTTCATTTAAGTCAGTTTTATTCTTAGATTATTTCCAACTTGCCTCTAAATGTAATTGAAAGAATTTATTTTATAATTATCCAGGTGATTTGCAGTTCTTTGTAATAGTAAGTGTGCATGTTCAATATTTGAATTGTTGTTAAAATGATAACCTGAATGAATATAGTACATGAAATACTGTGAGTTAACATTAAATCACAAAGAAAAGTAGAATGCAGTAGAAAATTAAATCTCTGATTTTATGAAGGGCAGAATGGAAAACAGGCATTCTACTAATTTGTGTAGAGTTTAATAATCTTAAACAAATATTATAAGTAAGATTAAATCTCTTTGAGTATTCTGGTTTCAGCAGTCATTACAGATCCTCTGTCCCCATCATTAATAGGCATTTTAGTGTACTACTACAGAAGTGCTCAAAAATTGTTTTCAGGACAAGATAATTTCTTTTAGGTAGAAAGAACACAGTTATATTAGAATGTAGCTTAGGTGGAAAACAGAAGTCCAATCCGGATGGGAAGAAGGTCTGGGGCAACTCTTACAGAGTAGTCGCAGTCCGTGTCATCTCCATGAAGTAGAGCAGAAGCTTGTCTTCCTTTTTCCTGAACGCCCATAAAAGAACAAAATGTTCTGTAAGTCTACACTGGCAAAGAAACATTAAAATCATGAGAGAGATCATCTTAGGAAAGTCAATGTCATCAACAAAGCCCTAGAAATATTACCACGTATGACAGAAGCAGATACTTATTCAGCAAATACCTAATGCGATGTCAATAAGTCAGTGAACTCAGTGTGTAAACTGATCGTTACTATACATGATGTTGCTTTATATACAAACACACACAGTCGCATATCAAGGGCACTTAAAAAACAGACAAGCTTTTGAGTCCAGAAAAGTCTGTAAGGAAAAGACACCTACATGAGCAAGTGTCTAAATTTTAAGGAAGCACAACCATCCTCAGTTCTTGATTTTCACTTAAGCAGCTGCCACTCTAAAATTTCTTAAATTGATTGTCAATTATGCTTCAATTCCCATCTAAAAGATAATTGTCACATTATTATATATTACGATAATAATATTCTATCTGATGAAAACTTTAATGAATGAGTAGCAGTTGGTGTATTATTCTGGTTTTAGAAGTTGTAGTGAGTTATTAAAATGTTCATGAAAATTCATAAAGATATGGAGAAAAAGTTAAGATATATAATATTATAATATACTCTTGTTTTTAGTGAAAAATTATTTCAAAGACCACAATCCTGGAGGTTTAAAATCCATGTGATTATGATTTTTTTATATAAATGTAGTTTTTTTCTTAAAGAAAAAAAAACACATTTCACATAAACTCATGAAACAACCTACTCAATTAGCATTTCAAAGAGAGGAATTTTACAATTATTTTGGTTGAAAAATAATTTTATGTAGCAATTGTTTTTTTCTGTTATTGAAAATGCAGTTTATTTGCAGAATACAAAATCCTTGTCAATGGAATATGAAGTGCTTCAACACAGGTACTGACACTAGATTTATTTCCCCTATAAAATGATGGTCCAAAGTGAGCTAAATTCTTCCTTTAAGATAGAACATATGCACAAAGAAATTATTGCTTCAGAAGATAGGAAGCTATAAACCTGTTTCCCAAAATGTGAGTCCAAAGTGCAGCAAGAGACTGTTGTTTTAGAATATGAAAGGGAACTATAACTGATGGTTCTGATTAAAGATCATTTTGAGTTCTCGCTTTTAAAGAGATGAACAAAGTGCATTTTGTATGGAGCTTTATTTTGACTCAGCCTGCCATGAAGCTGTTTAAATCAAGTCCTCTATCTACATTATTCTGATTGCCAAAAACATCAAAACAGCAACAAAGAAAGAGCTAACCTTGAATTTTCAGCTTGTGTATCAGCCCCTGTAAACAAGTTACCATGGAGATGATACCCAAGTGAGCTACAGGCTTGACTCTGTAGCCGCCACTCTGTGTGGACTGACAGCACAGCATAACATGGCACGGTGCTGATCATGACAAGACGTGCTGCATCCCGTGGTATTTAAACACCCTTCTGATGAATGACAAGGGGAGGGTGAAATAGGGAAAAATCTTTGTGGTTTTCTTGAACAGTAGAGCACCAAGAAAGTAAAAACTAAGATTATGTATTTGGATATTGTTTTTGATAAATATTGTGAAAAGATAGTTATGTAAAGTTCTATTTTCAAGCCTGTCTATGAGTATAGAGATCTAGAAGAAATCTTAATTATAGTTTTAAATTATTTTCATAGTGAAAATTCAAATAAATTTCTAAGAAGGCTGTTATGTTCAACCAAAATAATAATAATATTAATAAAAAGCATTGTTATTATAGAAATCCACCATTCTCTTCCATTACTTTTAAGCACTACAGTTGTATGGAAATCCTCAGCAAAAGTCAAATGAATAAACAAAGACTCATGAGCAGTTTCAGTGTCTCCTGGAACATGATAGCACGTATTAGTATGTGTGGTTTCTGATGTAAAGAGATTTGTTTAATGCTATGAGAGTGTTTCTAATGAAAATTTTTAATTAAAAAATCAGGAAAAAGTACAGTTGTTGACAGTTTAGGTCCTATTTTGGGAAAAATCATAAAAATATATTCCATGATCAAGTAGTAAGTATGTATATCATTTCCTTCTCTATATTTGTTTTATTCTAGTACATATATGAAAATCTTCGTAAATTTTGGTTTAGTACTTCATGAAATATTAAAAGTTGATCTTTCTTTAATTTAAAAGAAGAATTGTTTCACTAAAATTGTAATCTTATGATTTTAAAATATATAGTTATTGGACTGGGGATGAACCTGAGGTGGCTGAGTCTGCCTGGCAAGTGCAAGGTCATGAGTTTGATCCCCAGGAACAATATATACATGAGGATATATGTGCTGTGAAATTTACTTTAAAAAGCAATGCCATATGCATTGTATAGAATATAATAACATAAACAAGGCTTAACAGTTCCACATGTGTTACATTTCATGATATTATAGATTTAATCATATGTATGTACAATCATATTTAAGTATATTATAAGACAAAAGTTTGGATGAAACTACTTAAATTTCAGAGTATACAATAGCAATTATAGTAGTTAACTAAATTTTTAAATTATGAAAAAATGTGTAGGTATAAATGAATGTGTAGAACAAAATAATATGCATAGAATAAGATATGAAAGAAAATATGCAAACTTACTAAAGTATTGCTTATTTCTGATGAGTCAG